>JADLZN010002275.1:46732-59020 GCA_018155175.1 Sinocyclocheilus anophthalmus | reverse complement strand
CCCATCAAGCACAATCAAACCTCTACAAATAATTCAGAATGCAGCGGCACGACTGGTATTCAACGAGCCCAAAAGAGCACATGTTACACCTCTCTTTATCTCCTTGCCCTACCGGTTGCGGCCCTAATCAAGTTCAAGACATTGATGCTTGCATATAGAGCAGCCACAGGCTCAGTACCCGCCTACTTCCACTCACTACTACTAATTTACATCCCCTTCAGAAGTCTGAGATCCGGTAGTGAGTGATGCCTCGTGGTACCATCACAGAGATGCTCAAAATCACTTTCTAGAACATTCTCGTTCACTGTTCCTGGCTTGTGGAACGATCTTCCCACCCCTATCTGGAGTGCTGAATCCCTGACAATTTTCAAGCTACAGCTGAAAACTCATCTCTTTCGAAACTACTTGACTTCATCATAAAAAAAAAAAAAACATTTCTCTCTCTTTATTTATTCCTTCTCTTTCTAGCTTTTACTTATTTGAACAATGTCTAAGAACCTGGTATTACAACCACTTCTTGTGTCTGTTTGCCTCTTTAAAAAGAATCGCTTTATGTATCCCCCAATAGTATTCCCTTTGGATAAAGTGTCTGCTAAATGACTAAATGTAAAGGTAAATGTAAATACAGAGTAAAAACAACAGTGAGAAAAATTTACTTTTTTTTTCAATTCACTTTTTATTGTCTGGGGGCTCTGAGAGTACATTCCTCCAAACAAACATCTTACAAGGGTTAAGGGAATTATAAAACATGAAAATGTTACTGTTAGAGTTCAAATGCACACTGGACCTGATTGTTTATTAAAGCACTTAAAGGCTTAGTTCATTTACTCACCGCCATGTCGCTACAAATCCATAAGACTTTTGACCATCTTTTTATGAACTTTCTGAAGTGACAAAGCAGTAATTACAGAAATCATTCAAATCTCTTCATTTGTGTTTTAAAGATGAAAGTCTTATGGGTTTGGAATGACACAAGGGTGATTACTGCCAGCATTTTTATTTTTGTGTCTAAGCTTTTTAATTCTCTTTCTCTCTATGATGATGGATGGAGTGATTTATTGTAGTGCTGTGATTGTGGACTTTATGAGATCTGCTGGAATGATTGTAGTGATCGATCCCTTCTAGATTGACTCAAAAGCCTGTTTTGCTCTAATATTTACAAAATACAAATGTTCTTAAAGTAGCTGATACATTCTGATTTCCTTGGATCAAGAGTTGTCACAACTAAAAAGATACTTTAAGCCAAAAAAAAAAGTTTGAAGGGCCACAACATTTCTCAGTTTACCTTTATCATTCATGATTGGTACACTCAGAAATTAATGGAGTTGACACACTGACAATTGATATATATATATATATAATATATATCCGTATAATATATATATATATATATTTGTCAGGGAACTCCATTTCTCGTGTCTCTCAGGCTTTTCTCAGTTGCTGACAAATCACATAAGGACCTTAGTTCCAGAAAGACTTCTCTGTCATCATCTGCATTTATCATAATTATTTAACCTACGCCTCTGAAACAAGATTTGCATACTGTCCTTTGTGTCTTCTATGTTTCTAATGTGCTTCTCTGCATCGTGTCTGATGGTTCTTTAGATTACATTGATCTGCTGGCAGAGCAGTCCAGCAGACGTCTTGGCTCTCTGATATGTGCTCCAGTGCCGTCTGGACCGTTCTCCTTCTCCAGTTCACCGCTCATCAAAGTTCATCAGGACCTAAATATGGGCTTATAATTGCTCCTTTGCTCCAGATAAATACATTAAAAAATGTCACAAACACAACTCTGCCTGGCTGGTTGTAGTGAGAACGTGCTATGATTGGCCGGCAGTAGAGTCCACCTGTTTGTGGATTTGTGTGTAAATCTTGATGCTAGAAATGTTTCAAAATACACAGATGCACGCTACGATGCACAAATGCACAAGAAACGATTGGCAAATGAATGCCTGGCAGAGCTGTGTTTGTGAATCTCTTCACATGAATTTGTGGATCACTGGAATAAAGGAGCCACTCTAAGCCCAGAGCTGCTGAAGAGGCTGAACAGAGCAGCTTCTGGCTCTGGATGAAGAGAGCGGAGAAGTGCTGGGGTACTAACATCTAACCCGAGGCTCAGCTGCAGGGCTGGAAGAGAGGAAGAGAATGTCTGTCTACCAGTCAAACAATGAGAGCATGAAAATAAGCTTCGGTTTTGAATTGAAAAGAGCTCTTTCTAAGGCCAGAATCGATCAAAAGAACATTGATCAGTTTCCTTCTCCTTCATTCACTGTGGAGAGGTCTCTAAACCAGGCATGATCTAAGATGTTCTCTAAGGTGTCAATCGCTGATGGCCCTCCATGCCCAAGTTTCCGAAGAAGATCTGTGCATTCTGTGAAAGTTTCCAGAAGAGAGCTGATTAGTCATGTTTGTCGTTACTGACACTCATAAACACATACTGAGGTCTGTAGTTCACGTAAGGTAATGTGATCATGAAATACAATGCTTCTGTTGCTGTTACCGTCACATTCTCTGGATGTCCATAAACATTTAATCAGTGCTAAACATTCAGTGTAATTTGTCAATGTTTTAGACTTTGCTCATTTCAGCACTAATCATTTCCTGTCACTTGTGTCTGAGCTTTATATGTTTTTCAAGCAATGTTATTTCCATTGTGTTCTTGTCACTGGTCTCACCTCTGGACAGGTGTGCTTTTTTCCAACACAGATGTCTTATTGTTTTGATGAGCGCATCCAGCAGAGCAACGGTGAGCTGCCACATGATGAGTCTTGCCTTTTCTTCACTCAGGTGACCTCTGTTTTTTTTGATGAACTTACACAAGGTCACACAGGGATGCGGATTTTCCGTTATCAAGACATTCTGTTCCTCCATGATAAACCAGTCATATAATTGTATGACATGGTTGCAGAACGGAGGCCTTTGCAGCATCAACATCGTAGTTGCCTCTTCACACATAGGTTTGAGAAACTCATCCTAAAGAAAAGAAATTGCCCAAAGGTTAGCTGACTCCTAACCAATTTCAAATCTTCTAAACTAAAGAGTGAAGGAAATTAAAGATGATGGCGCTGAACTTTACATGTACTTTATAAATTATGATTCTGGGCTTTGATTGTCTAATTCAGTTATACCTCATACTGTCTACATACAGAACTTAATAAAACAACTCTTAATAGAGAATTTTATGAAGAATAAAGTCTTGTCAACTCACTAACTCCGATGTTTTCCCAGGCCAGTGCCTCTTCACAAATTTGATGAGCACCTAAATAATGAAGAACATTTTTGCAAACGTAAGTAAACTGATCTCTCTGTGTTTGTGTACATGATCATCTACAGTCTTTTATAAACGTGTTGATCGATACTGTAAACTAGGGATGTTCATTTCGGTTATTTTTCCTAACCGACAACCGACGCTCGTTAACCGTTAACCGACAAGATTATTTAAAATTAGAAGTGAATTCAATTAGAAAGGATACTGTCTGTGACCCTTAAAAATACAAACATTTGTTTCCCGGGGATTAATTTTACATGCGCAAAAAGCAGCAAACAACAGAACATGAGGATTCACATGGTCCTATCATATCCATTCACCACCTCAGCGCCGCTGCGAGCGGAGAAAAACATAATAAGCTAGGCTGATATATATATAGGTCTATATCATAATACTATATAAATATAAATAAGATATAGATATGATAGAACACAATAATATGCCTATACGAGAAACCTTTTATACTTAATTATAAATTATAAAATTCCAAGAAAAACAATCCTAGTATGCAGTTATCGGTATCATTTTTTTGCTGCGCGAAGGAAAACCAAACGTCAAGAACTCGCCATCCTGATTTTCTTTAGGCTTATTTACAAACCCAAGATTTGTTTTTATTGTGAATGGACACAATCAGGCAAACCTTTACAATTCTGCGATTATCTTTGACTAAAGAGTAGTGTCTCACTGTTAAAGGAAAAATCAGTGATTGCGCCGCGCTGCATGTGCCACAGTAGCATTGCTACCATTGACATGCAGCCTGTTCATGATCAATAATAAAATACAGTCTAAACATCTTGGAAAAAACTAATTAGAAAAACAATTTAGTATTCTGTTTAAGCCGTTCAGCAGTAAGCTAAAATGACGAAGACGAGGCTTGAATGACCCAGGCTGTGGGTAAGGCCATGGGTTTTATGGTCGTCCTTCAGAGGCACCTTTGGTTAAACCTAGCTGACCTCAAGGATGCTGACCGTAAAGTGCGGCTGAATGCTCCTGTGACTCCCTCCGGCCTTTTTGGTAACGCCGTGGAGTCCATTACGGAGCGCTTTGCGGAGGCTTAAAAGCACGCCAAAGCCATGAGTCACTTGATGCCGAGGCGCGCTTTCCAGCAGCACACGGCGAGATCCAGATCCTCGTCGGCACCTGGCTCTTACCAGCGGAGAGATAACCCCAGGCCAACATCCGCAGCGGTTACGGCTAACGTTACTGCTCCTCGCCAGGAGACGGATTTCCGCAGGAAGGCGTGGGGTCCCGGGAGGAAACGCCACGGCCAGCGGAGGAGCCCGCGACGTGACTCTCGCCCACCGCCGGTGGCTTAGCCGTCGTCCTGACGGTCTGAAGAGAGGAGGAGAGTGCGTGAGCGGACAGGCTCCCAAGCGCCACAAGTTCATGTGTTGGAATGTTTGTGTGTTGGATGTTCATTCAATAAAACTACATACATTCTCACAAAAATAGCTTTTTCCTCCTCACTCAGTCAATGCGGTGCCGCTCGCCCCGCGTCAGAGCAGTGCAGAGCCGCCGCCCACATACTTGCCGGCGCATCCAACGACCAAGCCGCAGAAGCCGCTATGTCAGTTCCTGAGCGCTTGGGAAGTTATTCTGGGAATCTCGCGCTGGCAACTCGGTGTGATAGAGCGTGGGTATACCCTTCAATTCAGACGCAGACCACCTCGTTTCAATGACGTGGTGCAGGCCTCTAACATTGCCCGCTTTTTACAGCCGCTATTTCGTGGTACCCAAAAGAGATGGGGGACTCCGCCCGATTCTAGATCTCAGGCCTATCAACAGAGCGCTTTGCAAGTGTCCGTTCAGGATGATAACGCTGAAACAAATCCTGGCGCAAATTCGCCCCGGGGACTGGTTTGCGTCCGTGGATTTAAAGGACGCGTACTTTCACATTCAGATAGCACCGCATCACAGACGCTTTCTGAGGTTTGCTTTCGAGGGCACAGCGTACCAATACTCTGTTCTCCCGTTTTGGGTTGGCTTTGGCCCCACGCACTTTCTCAAAGAACATGGATGCAGCACTTTCTCCCCTCAGGGCGAGCGGGATGCGCGTTCTCAACTAACTGGACGATTGGCTGATTTTAGCTCACTGACGAGACATGCTAGTCAGCCATATAGACACACTGCTTCATCACTTGGAGTCCTTAGGGCTATATGTCAACATGCAGAAGAGCATTCTCGCCCCGAGTCAGTCTATAACATATCTGGGAGTGTGCTTCGACTCGGTGGAGATGAGAGCCCGCCTCTCTCGGGAACGCTCAGCGGCCATTTTGTCTTCCCTGCGCCATTTCAGACTGTGCAGCTCTGTTCACTTGAAGGAATTTTAGAGGCTGCTGGGGCTCATGGTGTCTGCTGCGGCGGTATGTCACCTGGGCTTACTAAACATGCGCCCCCTGCAATTATGGTTGAAATTTCGAGTCCCTTGGACGGCGTGGACTTTCGGCAGTTTGCGCATCGCGGTCTCCCGCGGCTGCATCGAAGCTCTGCGGCCGTGGCACAACCCAGATCTCTTCAGCCGGGGGGTTCCCCTGGGCTTGGTGACGTCACGCGTTGTGGTCACGACGGACGCGTCGACTCGCGGCTGGGGAGCAGTGTGCGAGGGCATGCCAGCTTCGGGGCTGTGGTCAGAACCTCAGAGCCGGTGGCACATAAACCTCTTGGAGCTGGAAGCAGTGTTCTTAGATCTAAAGGATTTTCGGCCGCAGCTGGATCAGTGACAGGTACTGATTCGCACCGGCAACATGTCTGTGGTCTCGTACATAATTCACCAAGGAGGCGTACGTTCCAGGGCTTTGTACAAGCAAGCAGCGAATCTCCTGCTATGGGCGGACAGTCACTTTCTCTCCATCAGAGCAGCGCACATCCCCGGTCTCCTGAACCGCGGGGCGGACATGCTTTCGAGGAAGGGGATTCCTCAAGGAGAGTGGAGGTTGAACACCGAGTCGGTGTGGATCATTTGGACCCTCTAAGGGAGAGTGGAGGTGGATCTGTTCGCCATGAGCGAGAATGCGCACTGCCCGCTGTTTTTCTCTCTGTCTCACTCCCCGCTGGAAAGGGACGCTCTGACATCGCCTTGTCCAGCAGCCAGGCTGTACTCATTTCCTCCGATCAAGATATTGCCTCTGGTGTTATGCAAGATCAGGGAGGAGGAGGCTTCAGTGACACTCGTCACTCCGAACTGGCCGAACCAGCCTTGGTTCCCGGACCTGACAGAGCTGCTGGTGGCGCCGGCCTGGCCGATCCCCATCAGGAAGGATCTGCTGTCTCAAGCGAGCGGCTCGGTGTGGCACCCGAACCCGGAGTTATGGAGCCTTTATGTGTGGCTGCTTCTGGGATATCAGAGGAGCTGAATGCTCTGCATTCCCGTGTGCTCGACACGCTCTCGGGGGCACGGGCGCCCTCCACGAGGCGTTTGTATGCTCTGGAATTGTAGTGTTTGTGAAATGGGGCCATTTTTCATATCGAGCTGTCTGCTTTCTCCGTGTCGATGTGCTGCGTTTTTCTACAGTACAGACTGGCCTGTGGATCCTGCCATCAACACTGAAAATCTATGTGGCCGTTATCTGCCGTCATTTCGTTACGTTTTCTGTGGACAGTGACTGTATTCGCTTCGGACCTGGTGACTGCAGCGTCACTCTCCGGCCGAGGCCAGCCTACGTGCCTAAATCACTATCTACCCCCTTCAGAGCGCATACTGTTTCGCTGTCTGCCCTGTCTTCTGAGTCATCGCCCTCGCGTGATGCGGACGCTCAGACTTCGGTGTGCCCTGTCAGGGCTTTGAGGATTTTCATTGACCGTTCGGCCAGCTTTCGACAATCTGACCAGTTTTTGTGTGCTACGGTGGTTGTGCGAAGGGTCGGGCCGTGTCAAAACAGAGACTTTCACACTGGATTGTGGACGCTATCATGGGTACTTATACGAGCCAAGGTTTGGAATGCCCCTTTCACCTTAGGGCCCACTCAACAAGAGCTATCGCCGCCTCCTGGGCGTGGTCGAGAGGTATGTCTATTCAGGATATATGCTTTGCAGCCGGCTGGTCTTCCCAGAATACCTTTGCCAGGGTTTACAAGCTGGACGTTCAGTCCTTACCCTCCCGAGTGCTGTCGATGAGTGACTGATTCACGTTTATGCTACCTCTATTCATGTGTTGCTGCCTCGATTATCATGTTATGTGTTATGCTGTTAACACCGCTTTCTCTGTGCAGCCCCTGACAGTAATGTTGTTGCTTTTGCCCTGTTCTCAGCGCAGCCGACGTTATTAATGACCAGATATTCAAATTTCATATGCCTGGGCATTAGACGCTCATTGACTTATCTCCACCTATCAGCTGCGAGCCCGCCTAACAAGCATCGCTATTGGTTGGCAATTGTGTGTGTTCTATCTTCGCTGAGTGTGTAACTTGTTCAGGCTGCTCGTAGCCTCTCTCACGGCAGGATTGAATATCTTTCCCATAATGGAGAAATATCTCCGTGATGTCTCGTGAAGCTCGAGAGGGAACGCTCCGGTTACTATCGTAACCTCGGTTCCCTGAGAGTGGGAACGAGACATTGCGGAGATCACTGTGTTCGCTACTCGATCAGCTAAGCGGTGTTCAGTATCAGATTCTGATGTAATTTTTGCGTGCACCGCATTTTATACTGCCTCTGGAGCTCGTTGGTATTTGCATGCGATTTGCATACTTCGGGTCAATTGGCCAGTCGTTTGGATTGGCGGGAGCCAATAGGACTTCAGGAACGGTTGGAAGGGAAGGAGTTCCCATAAACAGAGAAGCTCCACGATGTCTCGTTCCCGCTCTCAGGGAACCGAGTTTACCATAGTAACCGGAGCAATTTCTGTCCCTCCATTGACAGTCTACATAAATGCCGCTCTGTCGCTTAAAAACAAAGAGGACTCGATCATAAAGACACTCGATTCGCTTTATATGATTTAGGCGTTTTTTTTCATTCTCTGCTGTATACAAAATTCCCCTAAAGTTCTATAATAATGTTCAACGGGTCAATCGGTTCGTTTGCGTATGAACAGTTAAGAGATATTTTACATATTTTGGAGAAATTTTTTTTGATAACAGCAAGCTCATATATTACGGAATCATCGCGTATTCAAAAGGAAAATAAAGGCATTCCGTGTTAAATCCATACGGTTCACAGTTTGTCCCGTGTTTTAGCGCCTCACGTTTAAAATCCGTAGGGAAACTGGTCTGAAGAAAACACCTAACTTCCACCAGTAAGTGGTGTGAGAAAACTTGAGAAGAAGCGATGGTGAGTTCGGCGACAGTCTGCGTCTGTCTTCCGTGATTTGGTCAAAAATGTTTCGTGTTTCCTCGGGATATTTGACATGACGCAGCACGCGCTAATGAGTGTGTGTGTGTGTGTGTGTAAGAATACAACATTTTATTTCCTTCGATTTTAGAGCATTTGGTGATCATCTAATCAAAACAACAACATATTGCAGTCACACACCGCAGTGTTCAAATCAAGCGGCGGTCCAAAATGCTTCTTTTAACGTTAATCACCAAACTGGAAGAAGGAACGTAGCGCTGTTTCTTATTTGCTTATTTCTGTCAGCTGCATGAACATATCAGTCAGCATTAAATATGCAACTTCAGTGCCTACCGAATGCATAAAGGTGACCAGATGGACATAACAAACAGTGATTCCTCCTCTGGAGGCCGCTCTCCTACTGTATAATGACAGCAGGCAGCATTTCAAGAAAATCGTGTTATTTTAGCTCATTTTAATTAATAAAACTGATCAAGAGATAAAAACCATAATTTTTAAGTACATTTGACTACTATTTAAATGTCAGTCTCTCATATCGCTAGCAGCTGCGCGCTCGACGGGTCACGTGACACACCAGTTCTATTTATGCCGTGACATAACTGTGTCTCATTTAGAAGGCTGCGCCCTCCGGAGGTCGCATTCGAAGGCTGCATACGTCATCGAGGCTGTCTCATTTCAGAAAAGCAAGTAGGACACTCCGAATGCGACCTTCGTATGCGACCTTCTTTCACAGGAATTCAGAGGATGCATGAGGTGTATCCTTCGCTGCTACAGATAACCCACAATTCTTTGCGTCTCTGTGAACAACCGTTGTTAATTTGAAAAATGCCGGCGCCGGCAGATGTAACGTATACACAAGCGCAGATGTGGTGTTTACAACTTACCTTAATTCGCCTCGGTAAAAACGGATAAACATTGTTTTTAATATCCTCCTCCTTTTTTTCTCTAATAGATGCCTACTGTAGGTACGCTGCAGCTCCTCAAACATTGAACAAAATAAAACAAGTAAAAGCATTTTTTTTTTCAAATTACTTTCCAAATGTAGAAATCATTTTCCTTCATTTAAGTAGTGTGAGAGCGCAACGATGCTCTAAATGTGCTGGCATAGCAATGTGATACTCCCGGTTTCCTTTTCCGCCTGTCCTACGAAGGCCGTCTCGTTTAATTCTAGGTTGAGGACACTTCGTATATGCATCCTACAGAGGATGCGACCTCCAGAGGATTCGACCTCCGGAGGGTGCAGCCTTCTAAATGAGACACAGCTACAGACTGGATTCGCACACAACATATAATACCACTAAATAGTATTAGTCCCAATTCATAGGCCACGTCCTCCAAAGGCTGCATTTGTATGGCGGGCCTTCCGGTCCAAAAATAAGACTATTAACTTGTTGCGGGAAGTCACTATACTATTGCCAGGAGCTACTGAGTTTGCCACGACTCACTCTCCTCATACGGCGGGCGACTCACTCTCCTCACACGGCGGGCGACTCAATAGCCCTCGATACGAGATAATCACTCTCCTCAACAGCGGGAGGACTCATTCTCCTCACACGGCAGTGACCACTTCCTCAGCTGGCGACTCCCCCTCCTCAGCGGGCGACTCACTCTCCTCAGCAGGCGACTCACTCTCCTCACACGGCCGGCGACTCACTCTCAGCTGGCGACTCACTCTCCTCACTCGGCGGGCGACTCACTCTCCTCAGCTGGCGACTCACTCTCCTCACACGGCGGGCGACTCACTCTACTCACACGGCAGGCGACTCACTCTCCACACACGGCGGGCGACTCACTCTCCTCACACGCGGGCGACTCACTCTCCTCAGCTGGCGGCTCACTCTCCTCACACGGCAGGCGGCTCACTCTCCTCACATGGCTGGCGACTCACCTTCCTCACACGGCGGGCAATTCACTCTCAGCTGGTGGAGAATCAATTCCTAACCGCAGGCGACTCACTCTCTTCAGCTGGCGACTCACTCTCCTCAGCGGGCGACTCACTCTCCTCACACGGCGGGCGACTCACTCTCAGCTGGCGACTCACTCTCCTCAGCTGGCGACTCATTCTCCTCAGCTGGCGACTCACCTTCCTCACACGGCAGGCGACTCACTCTACTCACACGGCAGGCGACTCACTCTCCACACACGGCGGGCGACTCACTCTCCTCACAAGGCAGACGACTCACTCAGCTGCAATCACTCTCGCAGCTGGACTCCCTCTCCTCACACCGGCGGAGGACATCACTCTAGCTGGCGTACTCATCTTACTCACCCGCCGAGGGGGACTCACTTTCCTCACACGGCGGGCGACTGACTCTCCTCAGATGGCGACTCACTCTCCTCAGCTGGCGATTCACTCTCCTCACACGGCGGGCGACTCACTCTCCTCAGCTGGCGACTCACTCTCCTCATGTTTCTTTTCAAATACTGTGATGGTGCAATAACTAACTACATCTAGTAAAGTTTATAATTTTTGTTTTGTAAATAAATGTTCAAATGCTCAAATGTTGATACATAAAATGTTAATACATAAAATGTATTTTTTACTCAAGCATTTCAGAATGAGCCTTTTTTCATAGTACATAGTACATAATCTCCTCACACGGCGGGCGACTCACTCCCCTCACACGGCAGCCGACTCACTCTCCTCACACGGCGGGCGGAATGGACTCTCAGCTGGCACTCACTATCTCCTTTTGCTCAGAGGTGATCACTCTCCTAGATGGCGCCCACCGCTCCTACACACGGCGGGCAACCCTCTAAGCTGCGACTCACTCTCCTACAACGGCGGACGGGGAATCATTCTCTCACACGGCGGGCGAAGCACTCTCAGGGGTGCGGACTCACTTCCATCAGAGGGCGGACTCACTTCTCCTCAGCTGGCGACTCACTCTCACACGGCGTGACTCACACTCCTCAGCTGGCGACTCACTCTCCTTACACGGCGGGCGACTCACTCTCCTCACTCGGCGGGCGACTCACTCTCCTCACACGTCAGGCGACTCACTCTCCTCACACGGCGACTCAATTCCCACATGGCTGGCGACTCACTCTCCTCAGCTGGCGACCCACTCTCCTCACACGGCGGGCGACTCCCTCTCCTCACACGGCGGGTGACTCACTCTCCTCACACGGCGGGCGGCTCACTCTCCTCACGTTCTTGTCAAAGAATGTGATGGTGCAAAACTAACTACACTAGTAAAGTTATAATTTTTGTTTGAACTAAAATGTTCAAATGTCAAAGGTTGATACATAAAATGTTAATACATAAAATGTATTTTTTTACTCAAGCATTTCAAAATGAGCCTTTTTTCATTAGTACATAATACACATTACACAGTTCTATACTGGATTGCATGAATAAAGCTAATTCAGATCTATCAAACCCAAAAACAAAACACAAAAATTATTTATGTAATTTTTATAAAATTAACGTTTCCCCTTAAGTAACAAAGACATTATATTAGCTGTGCTTTGCTTTTGCAAAATCAAACCAAAGCAAATAAACTGACTAAAAAATATTGTACAGCAGGTACATGATGACAAATTAAATAAAAAAATCTCCATAAATATGCAATTAATTGCCAGACTATTTTTGTCCAAACACTCATTAAGAAAACTGTCCATTATCATCCTTAATTTGGAAACGAAACACTAAAGCCCTTACAAAAATATCCTGCAGGAATTCCTGAAGGAATGCCGCTTTCTGTGCAGGGATCATGCAGGAATCCTGCAGGACA
>JADLZN010002275.1:0-44036 GCA_018155175.1 Sinocyclocheilus anophthalmus | reverse complement strand
GGAGAGTGAGTTGCCAGCTGAGAGTGAGTCACCCGCCGTGTGAGGAGAGTGTGTCGCCAGCTGAGGAGAGTGAGTCGCTCGCTGTGTGAGGAAGGTGAGTTGCCAGCTGAGGAGAGTGAGTCACCCGCTGTGTGAGGAGAGTGAGTCGCCAGCCAAGTGAGGAGAGTGAGTCGCCTGCCGTGAGAGGAGAGTGAGTCGCCTGCTGAGGAAAGTAAGTCGCCTGCTGAGGAAAGTGAGTCGCCCGCCGTGTGAGGAAGGTGAGTCGCCAGCTGAGGAGGAGAGTGATCACCCCCGTGTAGGAAGGTTGAGACGCCATCTGAGGAGGAGTGATTCACCCGCCGTGGTTTCGGAGAGCGAGTCGCCTGCTGAGGAGAGTGAGTCACCTGCCGGGTGAGGAGAGCGATTCCATCTGATGAGAGGATCACCCCGCCGTGGAGGAGAGCGAGTCGCCACTGAGTAGTGAGTCACAGTCCGCCGTTGGGAGCGGAGTCGCCATCTGAGGAGAGTGAGTCACTCCCCGTGTTAGGAAGCGAGTCTGCAGCTGAGATAGTGAGTCCCACCCGCGCGTGTGAGGAGAGCGCGTCGCCATCTTGAGGAGAGTGAGTCACCCGCTTGTGTGATGAAGCGAGTCGCCTGCCGTGTGGGGAGTGTGAGTCGCCTGCCGTGTGGGGAGTGTGAGTCGCCTGCCGTGTGGGGAGTGTGAGTCGCCTGCCGTGTGGGGAGTGTGAGTCGCCTGCCGTGTGAGGAGAGCGAGTCGCCAGCTGAGGAGAGTGAGTCGCCCGCGTGTGAGGAGAGTGAGTCGCCCGCCGTGTGATGAGAGTGAGTCGCCCGCCGTGTGAGGTGAGTGAGTCGCCAGCTGAGGAGAGTGAGTCACCCTCCGTGTGAGAAGTCGAGTTGCCCGCCGTGTGAGGAAGGTGAGTCGTGGCAAACTCAGTAGCTCCTGACAATAGTATAGTGACTTCCCGCGACAAGTTATTAGTCTTATTTTTGGACCGAAGGCCCGCCATAGGCGAGAGCCAATGTGCGTCACTATGCGGCGCGACGAAAGGCTGCAGCAGATCAAATGCGCCTTCAATTCCGTCCCTCCGTTTCCCGGCAAATGAAGATCAACCGCTGGATCCTCGCAGCCCTACCCCTATCCCGAGAATTCATAGCTCGCACAGTGAGACGGGGTTTTTATTCAAATAGAGTGGGGACGGTTCTGTGTCCCGCAATACACTGAAGTTCTAATCATTTAGTAGTGTGTTTGAATTGTACTGACTCTTGTATTTTTTTTCACTTTATGTTATTATTATTACTATTATTATTATTGTTATTATTATAGCGCTGTCATGCAAATATATGTCGCACAAACTTTCTAAGCATACTTGATGATCCAGAAATATGATTTCTGAAGTATTTTGTATGCATGTCCTGCTGTGTCATATTTTGCAGTCCTGTCTTAATAATTTTCATAAGTCTTTCCTTTTGTCTTGTTTTAGGACAGTTCTGGAGAAAATGGGGCTGCTGGGAAACTTAAAAAAGAAATGAAAGTTGTTCTGTACGTTACTTTTGTAATTTGATTAGTTATTTGTAAATTTCTGTGCATTGTTTGTTTTATTTTTGTATTATAAGTTGAAACTTGTAAATAAAAGACAAGAAATAATTTTAAACATTGTTTATTTTTGCAAAGCAATTTATAATTTCTAAATGACAGAAATTTGCTTCAATTCAACATCAGAAAAAACAACAAAAATTAAATGAACAATACATAAGATTGAGAGAAAAAAAATGATGTACACTTTCATTCAGATGAGGTGGTGCTGCTGGATCTGGATGGGCTGCCACAATAGAAAGCCTGGTACGGGCTCTGCCAGCGGGATATCATCTGGGATGGTCTCCAGATTGTTTTAGTGCATATTTCCACCATCCTAACATCCTCTGCCGGCTGATTGCTCCCGCTTCACAGCAAGCGGCGCTCACAATAACGCTAATTCAGTCTGTGCTTTGACATCAGTAAATCAGTTTTGGCAAATACAAACAAAGTGATTATTTTTCACGAGTCCAACATCCATACCGCGCAAGAAAACATGCAGTCTACCTGAGACGTGTCAAGAAGGGAACTGTCTTTGCCCTATTGCACATATTTATTTAGCGTAAGCCGCCACCTCTGTAGATGTGGTAGCCGTGCTGGCTGGCTGACTTTAGCAAATCGGCGGTGGAGTATCACGCGGCCCAGATACCCATAAAAGCCACCCCCCATATGGGAGTGCTGCAGACAGGGGAATTAGTTTCCTGATAGAAGGTTTTAGAGTGTGGTATGGGGTACCAGCGTGGTGCAGACACCATCGGTGCATCCTCACACTGGAGACCAACTGGGTCGAAAGGGGCTTACTTGTGAGAATCTGGTGTGACCGACGGGACCGTGACCTACTCTGATGATCAGCTGTGATGCACGTGATTCTGGTATGAATAACTGAGTGCGTGACGTTACTCTGGGTGAACACTGAGACTGGCGAGACTCTAGAAGATCACTGTGACTAACGAGGCCTGGCAGCTCACTGGACTTGACCTGGACCATGACGATTCAACTGGCGACTTGCTTTCTCCTGCAGATCATTGTTACTGACTTAAACTCATGAAATCCGCTGTTGACCTGACTCTGCACTCATGATATCAACTGTGACTTGATGACTCCTGAATATCAGTTGTGAACTTTGACTTAACTCATGAAGATCAGGTTGTGACTTGACTTGCTCATGACGACAACTGTGTCCTAGACTCGCTCGGGAAGATCAACTGTGACTTGACTTGACTCAGGCAGATCAGCTGTGACCTGACTTGACTCATGATAATGATTTGTAACTTGACTTAATTCATGACGATCCTCTGTGACTAGACTCGACACATGACTATCAACTGTGACTTGACTAGACTCACGAAGATCAGCTGTGACTAGACCCTGACCATGATAATGAATTGTACCTTGACTTGACTCATGACGATCACTGTGACTTGACTAGACTCATGCTAATGAATTGTAACTTGACTGAACTCAGGAATAACAGCTGTGACTTGACTATAGCTGTGTGTACGCATCTTTGTCCTATGCTCCGCTGTCACCCCAGCGAAAAAAAAAGCCATTTTGTGAGCGTGCTCTAGTGTGGCCGCCATTTTAGTCACAGACATTGTGTTGCGTTCTTCCTCAGCGACACCCACAGTAAATAAAGATCCGACAGTCAACAAAGCATAATCCATGAACGTGGACTAAGCTCAGATCGCAGAGGTTGATTCAGGCCATCACAGAAAAACTCTATCAGAAGATAGTCTGGTAGATCAGCATAATGTGCTATGGTTAGAAATTCTCTAATATAGTTCTCCAGCAATCGCAGGTCTTGTTTAAGGGCTAGTAATATTCTTGCAGTGTCCATACCTGGCCAATGTCCACTTGAATAGCTGCTGGATCCTTGTGTGGCCGAATATTCTGCTACGGGGCGAACGAGACGTGAGACGTACAGATCCATGTGCAAGGCTTTATTTACAAAGACGTGGTCAATAAACAGGCAAGGGTCAGACAATGGCAAACAGGTATATGGCGGCGCAACAAACACAAGAATAGTCCTAGGGCTAGCGTAGGTCACCGATCGGCAGACAGAATCACAGGGGCGAGACGAGAGGGAGAAATCCAGGAAATTAATGCAATGAATGATGGGATATGTAGTCCGGAGTGCTATGCAACAGTTTGTGTTGTGCGAGAGTCAATGTAAAGGAAAGGGTGACCTCTGGTGGTGAATAAACGGAAGTCCATGGACCGAATTCGTGACATATATAGAGTGCTGTGTGCTCTCATCAAAGGAATTCTGTTTTGGATACGCCTGTCCCGAGGTGAGACCAATGACAAGAACACAATGGAAATTGCTTGAAAAACATATAAAGCTCAGACACAAGTGACAGTAAATTATTAATGTCAAAATGAGCAAAGTGTAAAACATTGACAATTGATAATGAATGTTTAGCAGTGATTACAGTTTTTACGATTGCTTATTTGTCAAAACACTACACACAATGCACACATCCACACACACAAGTATCAGAACATCTCAGATCTTTTGTAAAACGAAACACTTCATTCAAAACTTTACATTAATTTAACAAAACCCAGTTTTGGTACCATATGGCACACACATGGTTCATACACAGCAAAAAGCCTAGTGTTAAATGAATGATTCATACGCTGATTCTTGATGTCTGTGTGTGCCTAAAAGAAAGATTTTTTGAAGTTTGAGCAGAACAGCTTGTAAGAAATCTTTCCAAAATTTTAGGAAAATACAGGATCTTTTGCTGTAGAATCACAAGGCTGCTATTATCAATAAAAGAAATGTAACTCAGAGATTAGACTATAAAAGACTTCAGTGATTAAGTCAATTAACGATTATGTTAAAACATAAACATCGCCACCACATGACTTGTGCTCTTGGCTTGTCTGTCTGTTATAACTCAGTTACAGCTGCCAAACAAAATCTAATATTAGTAAGTCAAAGGTCAAGAGCCCAACTAAGCAAACACTGACCACTATAATGGTGACTTCAAAATTTTGATTTTCTCCTTTGGCGATTCTGCTTCTTAACATCAGGTGTCTTCAATAATGGTCAATCATCAATCAAAGAATCTCTTAATTATCTCATTAATTTAACATTGCTTCAGTGTTAATATGACATTTTTCAGTGTCAATTTGAACACTTTTGAGTGTGGACTCAAATAAACTCCCGGAGAGTTAATTTAACAATGGGCTTTTTGCTGTCTACAGTTGGATTCTGTTTGAAACGACCTCTCCTCCCCCTCCCACTTACCACTGCCTGCCTTCAAGTATGAAACACTTGTAACATTGCTATTTTTACTACAGTTTTTTTTGTGTGTGTGTGAGAGATACTGTTAAAGTACATGAATATATTGACCAAACAACACATAAGACAAGTACTGCACATTCATGAAAATATTTATTTCTCACCACATTGTAAAATCCTTCAGTACATCATTGTAATTAGGCTAGATTATGCACTGAAAATCAGAACATATTCCAAAAACAATATAGTACATAAACTGTTGTGGAGATGAGAAAACAACACCTTAGCATCATCTTTTCGTATAGCTGGATATGGCCACTTCATCCATATCACAGGCAATGTTCTCTTCTCGAATGGCGAATCCATCCTTACTATTAGGTCACAGGCCTCCTCCATAGCTTGAATGAGGGGTATAACATAAAGTCGGAGATCATAAACCTTCCACTGCCATGCGGAAGGGAAAAAGGAAAGGAAGTGAGGGTGTTGTGGGAGGTACTGGAATAATGGAACCAGTTTCTGGTTGAATACCTAGCCTGTCCAATACCTAGTCTGTGTCTAAATGGCCATTGTGTGCAGTCGTGGTCGGACCTACTGGCCTTGGGAACCCGAGGGACAATCCAGGGTTTCCAACAAAGGAAATCACTCTTTTGATCTTGATGGGTAGGCACCCAGGAACGCATACGATGGCACCAGAGGAGAACCAAGGCAATTCCTTCAAGGTCACAAGCAAGTCCCAGTCCTCAAAGAGTTAAAGTTAATGAGATAATTAAGTGACTAATTAAATGATGATTGTGCATTAGTGATGAACACCTGCTGTTATTGAGAATGACTGAGGATCAGATGTTGATGTTTTATTGGTTGAAATGATGGCACCATCATGGAGATCAGTGTTTGCTTTAGTTGGGCTCTTGACCCTTTTATTAAATCTAAGTGATTTGTTTTCAAGCAATTGCAATGTTGTTTCACAACCAACAGTTGTGTATTCACATATTGCTGAATTAAAGGCTTGAGGAAGCAGTTTACACTTTCTGCTTTGAAGTAACTTGAATGTACATCCTCGACGGTAGCTCTTTGGTCTATTGACTGTATAGTACATAAACTGTTGTGGAGATGAGAAAACAACACCTTAGCATCATCTTTTCGTATAGCTGGATATGGCCACTTCATCCATATCACAGTCAATGTCCTCCCTCTGAATGGGGGATCATCCATAACCTTTATGTCAAGGCCCTCCTCCATAGCTTGAATGGGGTTAACTAAAGTCGAGACTCATCAAACCTTCCACTGGAGCGCATGCCTGAATAAAAGCAAGGAAGTGAGGGTGTTGTGTAGGTACTGGAATAATGGACCAGTTTCTGGTTGGAATACCTATCCTGTCCATACCTACTCTGTCTAAAAAGTGTTTAAGGAGCTATTTTTGGCATTGCAGTGGTGGACCCAATCACTCCAATTCTGGGAATTGCAGCTATAGTGTGAACCAGAGGTGGACAATCCAGGGTCAGAAAGTAAAAATCCGCCATATGTTTATTCCACCCATTAAAACTCATCAGGCTTATTTCACCAGAGAGCAACAAGTCATTCCTTTCAGGCACAGACAGCAAGTCCCCGTCCTCAAGATTTAAAGTTACGAGATAATTAAGTGACTACTTAATGAATGATTGTGCATTAATGAGGACACCTGCGTGTTATTGAGAATTACAGAGGATCGCTTTTGATGTTTTATTGGTTAAAATGATGCCACGATCATGGAGATCAGTGTTTGCTTTAGTTTGGCTCTTGACCCTTTTATTAAATTCTAGTGATTTGTTTTCGAAGCAATTGCAATGTTGTTTCACCAACCACAATTGTGTATTTGCATATGGCTGAATTAAAGGCTTTGAGAAGGCAGGTTCCCAAACACTTTCTTTCTCTGCTTTGGAGTAACCCTTGAATGTACATCTCGAAGGGATGCTCTTTGGTCTATTGATGATTGTTTGTGTCCTAAAGCGTGTTGTGGAGAGGGAGAAAACACACCTTATCTTTAATCTTTTCGTATAGCGGGATATGCCACTTCATCCCGTCAGATCACAGGCCAATGTTCGCATCTTGCTCGAATGGCGAATCCATCCTACTACATTAGGTTGACATTCAGGCTCCTCCTAGCTTGAATAGGGGTATAACCGAAAGTCGGAGATCAGACCATTTCCCACTTGCCATGCGGACGGTGCATCACACGCTGACTAGCCGCTGCGAATAGGCGACCCGGTCTTTCTGACTATGTAATTACTTCTTTTCTTAATCATGAGTGTTGTTGGGACTTACTTTCTTGGAATTAATTGGATTTACTCTCTAGCTCTTCTTCTGGTTCTCGTATATGTCCCTTCTATCTCCTGTCCAATACCTAGTCTGTCTAAAAATGTGTTGTAAGTAGCTATTTTGGCATGGCAGTGGGGGACCCAATTCTGCGTGATTGCAGCATATATTGTGAACAGAGGTGGACAATCCAGGGGTCAGAAAGTAAAAATCCTGCCATATGTTTATTCCACCCATGAACACAGACAGCTGATTTCACCAGAGGAGGAACCAAGTCATTCCTTTCAAGTCACAAGCATCCTCAAGTCCTCAAAGAGTTAAAGTTAATGAGATAATTAAGTGACTAATTAAATGATGATTGTGCATTAGTGATGAACACCTGCTGTTATTGAGAATTACAGAGGATCAGATGTTGATGTTTTATTGGTTAAAATGATGCCACATCATGGAGATCAGTGTTTGCTTTAGTTGGGCTCTTGACCCTTTTATTAAATCTAATTGATTTGTTTTCAAGCAATTGCAATGTTGTTTCACAACCAACAGTTGTGTATTCGCACATTGCTGAATTAAAGGCTTAAGGAAGCAGTTTACACTTTTGCTTTGAAGTAACTTGAATGTACATCTCGAAGGTATGCTCTTTGGTCTATTGACTGATATTCAGCTCTTACAGAACTGCAAAAAAAAATCCTATGTAACAAAAGCCTCTGCTAATGCTTATATTTTGGAAAAAATAAGAATTGTTTTGTTCAGGCTTTTAGACATGAACACTTATCATATGATCCTCAACAGTGGTTACAATAATTATTCATGCTGCAGTGCATGATGGGAGCGTTTTTACAATAGGAGCTGTAACTCGACTGTGTTTGACCAGCATTGCATTGACACATGAAGCTTCCTTTGTGGTTTGCGACACCACTACTATGGATCGGCACATATGTATATGCTGAGCACTAGATTAAAACTCATCATTCCAATAACTGCGCACAATGCTTCCCAGTGCCTCTGTAGTTTTCCAAGATTGGTTTATCAAGAATCTGAACACATAATGATAGAATGAAAACTGGAAGTGTAAGTATTGATTATCGTCAGTGCCACATAACATGGAATTAGATGACAATCATCTATTCACAGGACAACTCCATGGATGAACAAAAACGACAGACTAAGGCAACACAAGAAGGCAGGGGCCCATGCCCAACTAAAGAAACACTGGGAAGCTCCAGGATGGTAGCAGCATGCTACTTAAAACCACCTTTGCGGGGGTGCTATCAACCCGTATCCGCTTACTGCGCGAAGACCATCAGTGGTTCATACGAATAGCACCCAATCATGCATGAAGATCACGTACGTAGCGGCATGAACCTTTATACTCGTGAGGGCCTGTGTTTGACTTGAGAAGCGGGCGGAGACGGAAAGGAATAGGGGGTCCTCCGCGGGGAAGCGCGGGCTGAGCGGTCAGGGTGGAATAAACATATGGCAGGACTTTTACTTTCTGACCTCGGATTTCCAACTCTGGTGCTGCCGTCGGCCTGTGCATTTGAGGGAACAAATAAATGTGATTTTTTTTTTGAGCCGATATTGCGATGGCGAGGGGAATGTGGCATTTGAATGTTCGTGGGTTGGCAAAGGGTCCAGCGTCACGGCGTCACGATTGTCAAGTGTAGGGTGCCAACGTCCAGTATGATGACATGGGGCCCTGCGGAAAAAAAACAATAGAACAATCACGAAAGTCGTATAGCTTCCATTAAACCATTACAAATTCCTTTTTGTTTGGCATTATCCCATCGGAAATGACTGTTGTTCTGATGGTTGCCACTGCCAGAACATCCAATAGAAGCCATCAATAACCCCATGAGGTGTACATTAAAACCAAACAAATGCCCCATTATAACCCTGAAGTCCATTACTTTTTTTTGTTTGGCGGGTTTTTTTTTTTTTTTTCAGCAGGCAAGATTATAATGGTATACCTACTTTTACAGAATTAACTTAATTACTGAATTTCACAGAAAAAAATTTGTTTATTTTTTATAAATAAAGAACTATATTTCTTAAGTCAATTATTAAAGTATTACATTGATGTATTCATTTGAAGTATTTGGGATTTTAAGAACAATTGGAAAATGTGCTGAATGTTTCATTTCATCCAAGGGAAATTAGCAAGCAGTTAGACTGAATTTACATTCGTTTTAAAAGCGGAACCAGGCACGAGTCGACACAGGTTACGGGCGTGCGTCAAGCCTCATCCATACTGCCAGATGCGCTCGTGGAGACTTGCGGTGCGGAGCCGGGTGCGAGTATAAACGAGCATTACGAGACAGGCTGCGTGAGTGTGGCAAGCGTGAACGGCTCGTCCGTGACGTGGGATTCGTGCCGTGTGGGGCAGAGAGGAGCGAGTATGAGAAGCATTCACAGACACAGGCTGTGTGTGCGCTCTTCTGAATTGGGAATAGCCAACATGCATTATAAACTTATTTCAAATTAATCTTTTGGGGAGATAAAATGTGTAAGATAACGTTCACGTACTAACAAAAACATCTAAGAATGTATTTTTTATTCTCCAGTACTGAAAACAGAACTGATAAGAGAGCTTTTGATATGCGCTGTGACAGCTCTTGCAAATTACCTTTTTTGCTCGTTGTCTGTCATTTCGAAGCTTAAGTTGCATACGGTTTTCTTTAGTTTTAATTTGCCTAACTATCGATCTGACCCAGTAGACGCCATAATCCCACTCTGTCTCTCTCCCGTCTTTTTTAATGGTGGGTGTTTACGCAGTTGGCTAGAGCAGTGCTGATTGGGGAGAACGGAGGTGCGCTCACTCTACTGGTTAGTAAGACTGCAACTCAAGGCAGTCATGCATATGCTCTGGAACAGAGTAATATCGCGTCCACATCGCGATTTCGATAACGCACAGCCTCATTGTTGATTTGCCCTGAGACATTCAAAATAGCTTTGTGGCCAAAGATGTTTCTCCCTATTCCTCTTCCTGCACCACTGCCTTTCATTTTTGTTGAAGACAAAAATTCACCTGTAGCCTTTTTATAGTGCTTATGCCTTGATTTACAGTTAAGCACCTAAGTGTCTGCACACCTGATGGCCGTGTTTGATCAATTGGTTCATATATTTTGGAAAGCAGTGCCTTAAAATGGCAAAGCAGTGGCATTATGTTAGATTTCTGTGTCTAATGTAGAGAAGTGTGTTTAGTGTCTTGCAAAACAATGTGTGTTTTTTTTTGCAAAAGGTTTGAGGCTGAGAATGTGCTTGTAGTTGTGTAGATTTGGGCTGTAGTTTTGCTCTTTGAGTGTCAGGTTTCGCTAATTGTGTGTTTTTTAAATTTTATTTTAGTGTGTAAGCAATTGTAAAAACTGTAAATGTTAATGGGCTTCCAGAGAATGTGACTAACAGCAACAGAAGCATTGTATTTCATGATCACATTTCCTTACGTGAACTGCAGACCTCAGAATGTGTTTATGAGTGTCAGTAACGACAAACATGACTAATCAGCTCTCTTCTGAACACTTTCACAGAATGCACAGATCTTCTTCGGAAACTTAAGAACGACAGGACATGGAGCACCTTAGAGAACATCTTAGATCATGCCTAGTTTAAAGAAGCCTCCACGGTGAACGGAGGAGAAAGAAACTGAAGTACACTCTAAAAAAATGCTGGGTTAAATATAACCCAGCGCTGGATTAAAAAGGGACAAACCCAACTATTGGGTTGTTTTGACCCAGCGGTTGGCAGCGGTGTAAAGTCCACGTGTCAGAAAGTAAAAGTCCTGTCATATGTTTATTCCACCCATGAACTGATTTCACCAGAGGAGGAACCAAGTCTTTCCTTTCAAGTCACAAGTCATATCCAAAGTCCTCAAAGAGTTAAAGTTAATGAGATAATTAAGTGAGTAATTAAATGATTATTGTGCATTAGTGATGAACACCTGCTGTTATTGAGAATTACAGAGGATCAGATGTTGATGTTTTATTGGTTAAAATGATGCCATCGTCATGGAGATCAGTGTTCAGTGTTTGCTTTAGTTGGACTCATGTGTTTGTACAGTGAATGGCTATTAGCTATTTATATATGATGAGCTAGTCATCATGAGCTGCTCTGATTACATTCAAAATTATTATTTTTTCCTTTACTTTTATGTTCACCCTGTGAAGCTACAGCATACAAGAAAACTGTTGCTCTTAACCAAAACCAAAGAGAGAGAACACTTTATGATGTTCGTTCAAAGGAATTCGAAGCAGAAAGATAATCTGCTACTTCAAGCTTTTGAGTCAGCAATGCGCAAATGTTTGCTGTGAAACAATATTGCGATTGCTTTCAATTATTAAAAAGTTTGTTTTTCTTTTCTTTTCTTGACCAATAAAACATCAGCATCTAAACCTCCGTTAATTCTCAATAAGAGATTCTGCATAAATCTACATAAAATAAATTCATTCTGGTTAGTAATGAGTGAAGCTGGTAATGCTATTTGTGGAGTTGTTTAATCAGATCTTGAGAGGTTTTAATGTTTAATGAGCTTTTTTGTTCAGTTGATTTCATCCAAGGCTGCGGCTGAAGTCAGTTGTAGTTCTTGTGTTTCTCTTTTCTTCAATGATGCTGCTTGTTAACAGCAGGTGTTCATCACAATGCACAATCATCATTTAATTAGTCACTTAATTATCTCATTAACTTTAACTCTTTGAGGAGATGGGATTTGACTTGAGACTTGAAAGGAATGACTTGGTTCCTCCTCTGGTGAAATCAGTTCATGGGTGGAATAAACATATGACAGGACTTTACACCTCTGCCAACCGCTGGGTCAAAACAACCCAATAGCCGTGTTTTTAACCCAGCATTTTTTAGAGTGTTTGTGGTCAATGTTTGGTTTAGTTGGTCTCTTGACTTTTTAATCATTTAAAGCAATCGCAATATTGTTTCACAGCAAAATCAGCTGAATCAAAAGCTTGAAGTAGCAGATTAGCTTACACTTTCTGCTTATAACTCCTTTGAATGGACATAATAAAGTGTTCTCTCTCTTTGGTTTATTAACTGCCATTCAGCTATTACAGAACTAAAAAAAAAAGCCACCGTAACGCTTTAATATTGAACAAAAAGAAAGATCTATATTGGTTCAGGCTTTTAAACATGAACATTTATCATACGATCCTCAACAGTGATGACAATAATTTTTCATACTGCAGTGCATGATGGGAGTTTTTTACTATGGTGTTACCCAGCATTCATTGCAGCATGAAGCATTTTGTTGATTGTCACCATTGTTGAGATTCATATGCTGGTTCTTGATGTCTGTGTGTGTCTGAGTGATACAGGATTTTGAGTTTTTATATGTATTGCAAAGATTAAAAATTTGTTCACAATAGCTATTAGAGCAACATTTATCTTGTATGCTGCAGTTTCACAGAGTTGGTGATGCAAAACCTAAACATAAAAATGAATAAAAAACAAAACATTTTGAACGTAATCAGGCCAGATCATGATGATTAGCTCATCATATATAAATAGCTAATAGCCGTTCACTGTAGTTTTGGAAAAGTCATGGAAATTAATTTCGCAGATCTCTGTATAATAGAATTATCATCTGTAAAGTTGCAAAGACTAAAGTCTCAAATCCAAAGAGATGTTCTTTATAAAATTTAAGACTTGTCCATGCCTTCCTAAAATGCCTCGTTCAGACATGCCCTCACATATCTACGTCACTATTTGGGCGGCATTATGCAACTCTTCCCACATCTTCACGCAAAGAAAGAAGGCGTAACTGTTATTCTCTCTGTAGTATTGTTGCTGCCGCAGTCGTGAAGACGCGTGTGTGTGTTTGTGTTCTGTGTGTTTCGTTGTGAAAGTGAAACTCCTTTGTTTGGCCTTCCAAAAGAGGACGATATCCGCTTTGTCCTGCCTAGAGCTGATCCGTTCGTTTGCGCCAAAAGCCTGCCGCCGCTCCTCTCTAGCCCCCGCCTTCCGCTCAACTCTCGCCGCCAGCCTCCGCTTCTACCCGCCATCAATTAAACAAAAGCATAATATGTCCTAATGCAAGAGATCCTCAAAGAAGGTAATATAGGAATAGATCCTATCAGGAAACGCGTGTAGCTTCACTGTTTATGCTGATGATACTCAGCTATATATTTCTTTGTGGCCTGGTGCAACATAACAATTTGAAAACTAATGGAATGCATAATCGATCTAAAAAACTGATACGAGTAAATTTCTTACTGCTAAAATTCGAAAAAACAGAGGGTTAGATGGGACCTAAAAGCTCTGCATATAATACCTAGAACACACTGTCTAAAGACGTATGGCTGCTCTGCCATTCATTCGTCATCAGTTAGGAACCAGGAACCTTTTCTTTGAAAGCCACACTTCTAGCATTTGTAAAACTGCATTTTTCCATCTCAAAAATATACCTAAATTACGACCTATTCTCTCAATGTCAAATGCAAAAATGTTAATTCATGTGTTCATGACCTCAAGTTTAGATTATTGTAATGCTTTATTGAGTGGTTGTTCTGCACGCTTAATAAACAGACTCCAGCTGGTCCAAAACGCAGCAGATAGAGTTCTTACTAGAACCAGGAAATAAGACCATATTAGCCCAGTTCTGTCAACACAGCACTGGCTACCTATTAAACATCGTACAGATTTTAAAATCTTGCTTATTACTTATAAAGCCCTGGATGGTTTAGCACCTCAGTATTTGAACAAGCTCTTACTGCATTATAGTCCTCCACGGCCCTGTGTGTCTCAACTCTGCCATTTTTGGATAATACCTAATATATTAAAAACAACTGCGACGGCAGATCCTTTTCCTATTGAGCGCCCAAACTCTGGAATAACCTACCTAATATTGTTCGGGAGGCAGACACACTCTTTCAGTTTAAATCTAGATTAAAGACCCTTCTCTTTAACCTGGCTTACACATAACTCACTAATATGCTTCTAATATTCAAATTCGTTTAAGGATTTTTAGGCTGCATTAATTAGTTCAACCGGAACCGGGAACACTTCTCATTACACCCGATGTACTTGCTACATCGTTAGAAGAATGGCATCTACGCTAATATTAGTCTGTTTCTCTCTTATTCCGAGGTCACCGTAGCCACCAGTTCCAGTTAGGGATGCACCGATACCACTTTTTTCAGTACTCGCCCGATACGATACTTTTTTTATTTTTGGTACTTGCCGATACCGATACCGATATTTTATGGCATTTGTACATTTTTTAAATATTGGTTACAGAAACCAAAAGAGTATGTATAAATGTTAGTTGGTTAACTTCATTTATCAAATAGATACAGTCAAACAAAAATTTATTCAGACACCTTCAACATTTCTCACATTATCATAGTTTATTCGCTATAGTTTAGAAAATATTAATAAAATATGACAAGAACTCTGAGTTAAACTGTATCAGAACAAATTCTGCTTGATAATGCTAGATAACTTTGATAGAAATGTATGTAATGGGTTACAATCAACCAAAAATTATTCAGACAGCTGTTATTATGACAGTATTTACACAACTCAGTACTTTCTCCGGCAGCCCTTAGCCCTCAATGACAGCCTGTATCCCTCCCTGGCATGCTGTCCCCCAGCTTCATGGCAAACCTCCACTTCAACTTCAACTTCAATTTTAAATTTCCCCAACTTGGTCTGAATAATCTTTTGTCCCAAATTTTTTAATTAGTTTTACCTGGTCTCCACTTTATGAAGATTTTTGGTATAAATTGATCACACGTTTACTTTATTTTGCATGTCCTCACTTACATAATTTGAACTATAGTGTCCTGCCCACAAAAAAAAAAAAATCTAAAAGTAGATCTGAGTAATTTTTGGTTTGACTGTATATCTTTTTGTTATTTTCACACTTAATTATGCTCATTGAAATTTATTTTACAAGTTTTTGTTACTTTCATTGTTCATTTTTTTGCTCTGTGGTACATCTTTAATTTCATAGCATTAAGAGCTGCTCCATTGCAGCGGCTCAGTACTGTAATCACGACGCGCTTTGCCTGTATAATGCAGGAACCACGCTCGTCGAAAATCGCCTAACTGTGATATTTCATAAATAGAAGTCGCGGGGGGGGATTTTGGGGTCGATTCTGAAGAGGGGCGGTGCTGCGATTTATATTCCAAAAGCCACTCATATAATGCAGAAACACTCAAGCAAGCAAAACGCGCAACGCGTGCACGCATTTGTACTGATGCAGAATAGTACAGCCTAGCGCATTCACACAGGCTGTTAGTTTCACTTTCGCCTGAAAGTCGTGTATGCCTAAGGTTGAAAATAAATTATGTTTATAGTGAATGCCACTATAATTTATGTTTGTTTGTCGATTTAGTTTGTAATCCAAATTATTGCGTGATGCAAGGAGTGGAACATCAAAGATCACACAACAGAATTGCGCGCGCTCTCTCTCTCTCTCCATCTCCCTACCGTTAAGTAACTTGTGCTTTGTTTTACTTACTTGTTTTTGACATTTCCGACTGAACTACAAACTTTCCAGTGTTGTCTGTGAGAAAGATATATTCACTCTACAAGCTCGTGCATCTGCGCCGCCGCGCACTCAATCCACTCAGCGCGCTTTGCTTATCAGCTCGGGCACATCAGCTATACAGGCGTTAATACTGAATGTTTAACCTTATATTCATTGCATACATATACTTCGTTGACATCCTTAATATCTAATAACTCCATTCTGCTATCTGTTGTTCTGTTGTCTGTGTTTCTTTTTCTGAATATGGCACTGATCACATGCTGTGTGGTATTGGCGTTTGGTATCAGGGCATTTTAACGAGTACGAGTTTGAGTACAGGAGACCAGTATCGGGCCTATGCATACGCATTCCTAGTTACAGTCTGTATCCAGACCAGATGGTCACCATTGTCACCAAGATCCAGTCCATATCCAGACCAGATGGTGGATCAGCACCTAGAAAGGACCTCAACATCCCTGAAAGACAGTGGAGACCAGGACAACTAGAAGAGCCCCAGATACAGATCCCCAGTAAAGACCTTGTCTCATACGACCACTGGGACAAGACCACAGGAACCAGTTGAGTCCTCTGCACAATGTGACTTTTC
Organism: Sinocyclocheilus anophthalmus; assembly: GCA_018155175.1. Taxonomy (NCBI): domain Eukaryota; kingdom Metazoa; phylum Chordata; class Actinopteri; order Cypriniformes; family Cyprinidae; genus Sinocyclocheilus; species Sinocyclocheilus anophthalmus. Next base: position 27,840 of record JADLZN010002275.1, on the reverse strand, counting down.
TGCAGCCTGGAATTGAACTGCTGGTTTTGTCTGGCCAGTGGAGAACTGGCCCCCCGACTGAGCCTGTTTTCTCCCAAGGTTTTTTCTCCATTCGTCACCGATGGAGTTCTGGTTCCTCTGCCTGCTGCGCCTCTGTTGCTGTAGGTGGGGACCCTTAAAGTCCCCATGAAACAAAATTAAAGTTTTTTGGGTGTTAGTATCAATGTTAGTCTTAAGGTTATCTATAAGTCAGTGTGCTCCAAAACAGTGACAAAACTCGCATTTATAAGATATAAGCATTCAAAGATTGCAATTAGTCACTTCCGCCAAAACGGCTCAACTAATTTTTTGACGTCACATCGTACTTCATCCTCAAATCTTCATGACCATCCAATCGCTCTCCCTAGAAGCCGAAGCGCCAGCCCCCTCCCTAATAAATAGATGCCGAAGCTGCGCTGAGATCGGTCGCTTGTTCCAGTGTAAGTATTCTGTCCATGAATGGCACTTAGTGTACAGTGTCAGTTGAGGGAAACATTCAGAACAGTGTAAATTATGCTTTCGATTGGGGAAATGAGTTCTGGTTTCACGATGTGTCACGCGAAACCGCGGAAGCGGGCGGGGAGGGGGGGACACACAGTCCTGATCCGACTTTGCTCCAAGTCCAGAGACCGCGATCGCACTGAGCGGATCACCTGCCGAGTTCGGCATACAGTAAACCATAACACTTTTTAAACTACACAGCCTCAGCATGATTATCACTGTTTTGTTTTACTAAGAGTTTCATATTGAATTTAGGGGGTAATCTATTAGACTGTGGCTGTCAAATGCGGCTTTACCGAGCTCAACGGCTCTGACCCGTGGAGATATAAACAAAACGCTATTGGCTTATTTAAAAATTTCAACTGAAACAGGAAGACAGGGCGGGACATATCGAGCAGCCCCGCCCTCTCTTCCTGTTTCAGTTGAAATTACGTCACCACAGAATAATGCTGCGCGTTTCAAGGCACTTCAGTGGACCTTTATCCAGGCGATATCGTCGACTTGGGCTGCTTTCCACTCCACTTTTAGACATGCACTCGTGAACTTCCCTAAGCACTTCCCCTTGGGGGAATCCCTGCTGCCATTTTGAAGTGCATTCCACTTCGTGAAGTGAACAACGTAAGTTTATATGGACAGACCCTCGACCCCTCTTTTTTGACCGAGGGAGTGAGTCTGCTTCATATGCACACTTCAGGCCACTCCATAGACCACAATGCAACACGACTGTGACGTCATCGCAGGTGGCATTTAATTTATCCCCACCCCAAACAACTCTATAATATAAAAATAATTTTTTTAACATAATACAAACAAATTACCTAAGGGAAAAAATTTAAACATAAACCCACTCCATAGCTGATTCTAAGTGATCAGTGCTTAGACGTTCCAGTCATACCGATCCCAAATGTTCCGCCAGAAGTGGGCACTCATGCAACTTAATCATGATAATCCGAGTAAACGAGATGGAGGGAAGTTTGCGAGTGAAGGGCATAGAAAAACGGACTGGAACGCAGCCCGGATTGCACAGACACTATTTAAACAGAACTGAGCTGGATGAGGACATCACTGAATTCAATGATGAACTGCCTTTAACTTAAATTGAGTGTTTACTATTATCATTTTGCATTATTGACAATATTTTCCTAATTACGGTATTGTTAAAAGCGTTATATAAATAAAGGTGACTTGACATGTTTTAGCTTGACGTTTGTTCAATGCTTTTTAAACGTTACTGTGTTTCAAGCATTCATGTTTGCAAAATAATAATATGGAACATTTACTTAATATTTTCTGTAATGTTCACACAGATAAGAAAAACTTTTTAATAGGCTACATAAAAAAAAAAAACCTGGGTATTTTGTATGTTCAGACAACATTCAGAAATATAATTTAATGAGAACATTAGCAAAACGTTCTTAGAACACAATTTTATGATTGTGGTGTACCTGAGTCTAAATCGAAGTATATATTCTAAGTCTAAGAAAATTATTGTTGATATTCAGTTTATATTCTCTTGACGAACATATATATTCAGAAACGAAAAGTGTGGAGCTTCATTTAGCCTAGTGAAGCCTATTAGTAATGACAACAAACCATAGATAATACATCAAATTCAATATTTACAAAAACTGTATGCTGTATTGTACAAAGATATATCTTTCAAAATGGTTGTGGCTAATTAAAGCAGCAGTATCCCAGCTCATTTGTTGTTTGTATGCTGTGAGTGATTTGTAAAGACAGATGGACAGTTAAAGCAGAGACACATGTTGCAGTAAATCAATCTGATCTAGCCTGATATAACTGATACAGTATAAGGCACTTCTGCTTGAGATTAATGAATTACACTCACAATAAATAAAATCAGACGTGCTGTGGTTCAGAAATAACCCTGTTCAAATGACGTTATCTGAGATTAATTCCACACAGGGTTGATAACCAGGTTAGAGATGTAGTGTTGAAATTTAATATATTACATGTTCAATTAAAAATATTTATAGTAGGCATTATTCATGAAACATGAGCGGAACGAAGTTCTGTGTAAACTGTTCGTAAAGTGAACTTTGCTGATCATGAGTTTGATTCTCAAGGAAGAAATATGATCAAAATATATATGATGTTGATGTATGCATTTCTGGGAAAAAATTATCTTCTAAATTAATAAAAGTAATGTAAAAGAAGGCCAATTTACCCAAGAATGAAAAAAATAAAATACTATAGTAATTTATATTAAATACTATAGTGTTTTTGAACCATACTATAGTAAAGTACTTGAATTAATTTGTTGTGGTAATTCTATAGTTGCTGTGGTAATATAAAAACTATAGTAATATAAACAAATTACTTTACCCAACACTGTACTAAGTTTTCTACAACTGAAGTATAGGCCTACTACAGTATTTATTACAGTTTATCAGTTCATTATAGTATGCTGTAGCATTCAAATTCAAAGTGTTGTAAATAAATACTATAATATATACAGTATAATACACTCTACTATAATATGGTTCAAAACACTAGTATTTACTATAAATTACTATAGTATTTTTTCATGTGGGGTTTCACAAGCTTTTAAGACATCCATTCTGCTTGTGTTTCATGAATGAGGCCCATTGAGTAAAAGCACATTAAACTTCTGTATGAAAAACAAATGTTAATAAAATAATGTGGAGCATAACTATATGCAACTACATACTAAATACATCAGTGCTACTCATTTTTTGCATAACAAAAGCATAATTTGGTTATTCATCATTCCTATATTACAGTACACCGATCTAAAGCCTTCACGTCGGTGTTGTTTTCTTCTGTGATCACGCTGGTCTGGTGCGAGTGTTCTCGTCCCATTACATCGACTCCATAACAGCAGACACTGTCTCTCTGATGATGAAGAGTGCTTTACATTTAGTCATTTAACAGACACACCTGTCCAAATGAGGAACAACACAAGCACTGTATCATATAAGAGTAGCTTGATTCCTCACTTCTTTCCTCCATCTGTAAAAAAATATAACATTATTAGCCATTGCTACAGTGAGCTGCTGCAGAGAATCAGTGAACATCAGCTGGAATTTGGCTGTTTCTCAATCAAAGCTAAAAAATCATCTCAAATGCGTGATCTCAGAAGACATATGAACTACTTCATGTATAGTATTTTTTGATTGAAAGTATGGCTACTTGTTTCTGCCACATGAGGGAAAAAAGGAGATTTTATAAACATTATATAAATGGAAACAATGTCATATTTATAAGATAAAAAGTCAAAATGATGGCGTACCAATATAATAATAATAATACATTTATTTTGTATAGTGCCTTTAAAAGTGTGCTTTCTCAAAGCGCTTTACAAAACAAGCAAAACACAGCACAAACACACAAGCAAATTAGAACACAAAAATACAGAATGACAGCAGTAAAAGACAATAGTCGGCAATAGACACGTTTTAAGCGAATTTAAAATACCTCAACCATTTGCTTCTCCTGATGTCAGCCGGGAGAGAATTCCACAATTTGGGGGTATAAGATTAAAAGGCCCGATCACCCCCTAGAACGCAGCCGTGTTTTAGGAACGACTAAAAGACCACTCATGAGAAGATCGCAAGTTGAGACTGGGTGTATAAGGAATTAAAAGCTCAGCCATGTCTGAGGAGCCAGACCATGCAGTGCCTTGTATGTTAACACAAGAACTTAAAAATCAATTCGGAATCTTAGCGGGAGCCAATGCAACAATTCCAAAACAGGATTTATATGATCAACAACCCTGGCCCCAGACAGAATTCTATAGTTGCCAAATTTAGTAAATATTGAAGTTTGTTACAGGTTTTTTTTCAACTGCTTACACAAATTTTCAAAACATTGCCTCTTTTTTTCTTTACACTTTACTTTTTAATTTACTCTGTAACTCCAGAGCAACACCGTCAACAGACAAAGCTAAAGATCCAGCATTATGCAATTTATGGGGAGAGCCGAGAAGCATAACATTCTGTTTTGGAACTATTCAAACACAAGAAATTGTCAGACATCCACAACTTAATCTCAGAAATACAATGTGAAAGATGGGAAATGTTCACATTTTGACCTGGGTTTGAGTGGATGTAAATCTGCGTATCGTTGGCGTAAAAATGGTAGTTAAGGTCGAGAGGTATTAATAATTGACCAAGAGGAAAAATATAGATGCTGAAAAGCAAGGGACCAAGTATTGAGCCCTGAGGGACACCATAAAAACAAAGTGACTACAATGAGTTAAATAGGATCTGAGCCAATCCAGAGCAGTCTCCGTCACCCCGAAGACTGATTCAAAATACCAAGTCATAATTATGAGACACGTTAAATGATCATGGGGTAAAAGTCAAAATTATGACAGTTGAAATCATGAGGTAAAAGTCTAAATTAACATAAAACGTCAAAATTATGAGAAAAGAAGTCATAATTATCACATAAAACATGAACTTGTGAGATAAAGTTACAACTCGGATTCTAACTGTGAAAATTCTGAGATAAAAATGCCTTAGTCAAAATGATGAGATAAAAGGTATAGTTGACATTAAGTTAACTATCTGCAGTTTGAACCGTGAAGGTAGAGCTGCAGTTTAACCAGTAGTCAACGACTGGATTACCAATAATTGACTTAGCATCCCATAAATTTGACTTTTTATGTCAGAATTTAAAGTTTTTAAGACATAATAGACTTTAAAAATATGACTTATCAAAAATATGATTTACGAATGCATGATTTTCCCCCCCATATGTGGCAGAAATGGACTTCAACCTGGAAGTCCTAGATACTCTATGCTTTCATTGTATAGAGAAAAACAGCGTGAATATTCTTCAAAACATTTTGCATTGTATTGCTTAAAAGAGAGAAAATTTTACCTAATAATCATATATATCTGGATCAATGACAAACAAATATGTCAGAGATGATAAAAAGGAAAAAAGCTATTTTAAACAAATTTTAAACAAATAGGCCTAGATATGTAATTTTCATATTCATTACTAATATTTTTTTAATCCTATTTTTAAAAAGAATAATAACATATTTCCCTTAGGATATTCGGTTGTTGTTTCTGTTTAATATTATGACTTTTTTTTTCAAAATATGAATTATCAATTTGTGAATATTATGGACATTTCACAACCCTGAACCAATTTTGATAATTGAATAACACTAATAATTAATGTTTAATTTATAATGTTTTGTTTTAATTGTTTTTAATTATTATTTATTATTATTATGATTTTTTATATTTTTTTGATTGTGTTTGTTAAATAACCCATATACGAAAACATGAAAAATGTTTAATGCTATTGTTTGTAGAAACAGTGTTATTTTAGTATCTTGAAAAACTTTACATTGTTGTAAATATTTTGAAATAGATTTAAGTTTTCATTTGAATTTTAGTTAAAGTTTTAGTCACTTTGTTGCATATTTTTGTCTTTATTATTATTATTTTTCAAAATATCTATAGTTTTATTCGCATAAAAGAGACACAATTCCACATCCAGACTCTTGCACAGATTTTTACAATTTTAGTAATACTAAAATCAGAATTTAGTTTATTTTAAGCACAACGCATTTTTCTTTTTGTCCACAGTTTTTCCTCTATTTTTGTTTCAGTTTATTTCAGTGCTTTAACATGAAACTAAAAGAAATGTTGCCTTAGTGACTAGCTGAAGTAAAAAAAGTGTTTCATTTCAGTTCATGTTTACTTTATTTGAAGTAATGAAAATGTTTTAGTTTTGGTTAATGGTAATAGATAATAAGTGTTTTTGAAGTACATTTACAGCTGGAGTCCAGTCACTGCGGTGTCCCTGAGGTGTGTGAGGTGTACCTCAGAGGAGTGTGCCGTTCACGTGAGGAGTGTGGAGGGTCTTAGACACCGAGGGTCCATGTCCTGCTCCAGACAGGACCTGCAGCTGGACTCTGTACTCACTCTGGGGCTGCAGCGCGTCTACTGTCAGAGAGCGCTGATCCTGAGGGACAGGTTCATATGGAGTGTGTTTAGAGTGCTGCTGTGTTGTGTGATTGGTCAGTTAGGCGTGTGTGTGACTCACGGGGGGCAGGAGGTGTGTTTGGGAGACGAGCATGCCGTTGGTTCTGCTGCGGGACACTTTGAGCCAGGAGAGCTGGAATCCAGTGATGGGGGTCTGTCCCGTGCTCTCTGGAGACACCTGCCAGCTAAACACGGCCTGCACCGAGCCGTTCGCCGGCTGAAACCATGCTGCCAGCTTCTCCGGCCGCTGCAGGCCTTTCTTACCCTGAGGAGGGCGCTCTAGCACAACATATTGCACTGGGATGAACCATAAAATACATCAATTCTGTCATGTGTTGCAAAAATCTGGGGGGATCTCAAACTGTCTGGCTCACATTTCACTACAAACTCAAACTCAAACATTAAAAAGGCCTAATTATATGACTTTTTATATCATAATTAGGACTTTTTAATTCCAGTTTGGATATACAAGTTTCTATGTCTACTTTTCACCTCACAATTTTGCCTTTTATGTCAGTATCCCATAGGTTTGACTTCAGATTGAATCATTTGAATGTTTTATGTCAGAATTATAGACTCATAATTTTTTACATTTTATGTCAGTTTTAACTTTTAATGTCACAATTTAGATTTTTGTCATTCTATGTATATATGTATTTATTTATTATTACCTTTTTTAACATTTAAAAAAAATAAGCCTGTTACAGGGTAACTTTTAGGATAAAGGAGTTTTTTTCAGTCTGATATTACTGTAATTGTGTAATATTTTATTCTATAATTTTATTGTATTAAATTATTTTTTGTTGTTATTATTGTTGTACATCCTTTAATTTATGCTGACTTTAGTTTAAATCACTATTGAGAATAATCAAAATGACAAACAAACAAAAATAAGACATCCGGACACATTACAGTAATCACAATAAGATTTTTATTTTATTTTTGCTTTGCATTAATAAAAACTGGACTTAATGTTTGCAATTAAAATAATAAAAGAGCTTAATTTCTTTATGGAGAATATCTTCTCTTTTCCCCCTTTTGATTTTATGGTGAAATGTGACATTTCTATGAGATTGACCCAGCTAATGTGGCGTGATTAAAGCTTTTGTGCTAGATATCATCTTACCATCTCTGACGCAGGCAACAGGTTTTTTCCGTCGGCCCATCAGCGATGAGCAAAGTGGGGTGGTTACAGAGGTCATGACCTCTGACCTCTGCTCTTGTCCCGTAACGGGCTTCACTGCCACGCGGTACTTACAGGCAAATAGCAGGCCAGTAATCACAAAATGTGTTCCCTGAAGAGCAGAAACAGCAGAGTTATTCCTCAGTACAACAGTATACCGTCTGTGGCTAAGAATGAAACGAGAGAGTACATGAGAAATGCTCTGTGGAAAATGAATCAGATAACCGATAACCCATCTGTACCATAATGATATCACACATTTCTATTGTGTCCGCTGCCAGTGTTGACAGATCATGTGTGGAAATACAGCGCTCTTGGGCAGTGCTGCCATTATCTCTTACACTATTCAGCTGCATAAACTTCAGCGAACAAAGAAATCAGATGCAGGAACAAGAATCCTTCTGAGGGTAAATTCAAGGGTCACATGCAGGTTTGATAGTGACATCAACTCTTTAGCATTAGTATCTGTGCAGTATAAAATGCAAATCGATATGATGGTTGTGAGGCATTAAATTGATAGTTCACCACATTCTGGCATCATTTTTTCACCTTTCCAAACATAGTTTTTTTTCCTGTGGCCAAATTTTACGTTTAGGGTCTCAGACTATTCACCATCAACATTTTTTTTGTTTTTGTTTAGACATCTGTACTTTATCAGAGTATTATATTTTGGCAAATTTCACTTCAATTTCAACATTTCACTACATTCCAAAGCACAATATCATACTTTTTACTCCACTGTGTTTCATAATAAATCCCATTGTTGCTGAAAGAAACCTGAGACACAAAAGCGATGTCTGATTCATGAACGAGCTGATTCATTTCAATCAAATTGAATATTTTATTATTTTGACTTGTTTGCACACTTTTATTATAATAAGTAAAAACATATTGTCCTGAGATGCTTATTAAAAGTAAAATATAATAAGTTATACAAGTTATTATAAGTAAAAACACATTGTGTTTTTAAAATTTCAGATTTTGAGAGTGTATGTTTTGGTAATAAAATAAAATGTTTGCTTAGATGTAGATTGATACATATTCTATGTCTTCATCAACTAATCTCCCTTATTGTGGGATTAATTATATAAAATTGCAAAATAAATAAATAAGGTTCATCGATCAGTACTTTTTAATTTTAATATCTTGGTACATAAAAAAATCAAGACTTTTGAAAAAAACAAAAAAACAATTTTTGACTGAAAATGAGAGTATGTACATGAAATAAAAATGTATAAAATAAAATACAAATAAATAAATAAAATGGCCCCTTCAGAGTTCTTGGCAAGAAAGTATACTGTAAACCAATGAGACACACCTGAACTATGGCTGTTTTCTCGCCTTTCGTCACATTATGGGCACAAACTTCAGGAAACCATCTCAGAATATATGAACTGGAATCCTTCTGGCTTTCTACAGGAAGAAACAAGGCAGAATGTTGTAGGTAATGTTTTTCTGTTTCTGAGGCAGCATGAACACATTTTCACGGACTGGCTACATTTTGCTCTGAGCTCCCTGTTCTGTACGCAGGCAACATGACATCTTCCTTCGAACCCGCGTCATCTCCCTTCATCTGTTTTTGATTTCACACTCATACCGGCATTATTAAATCACTCTTCATGCCTTTCTTTCCAGGAGATAACAGTAAATCAACACCCTGTATTTATGGGCGCTTGCGGTTTGACTGGAATCTTCTCTTTGAAGACCATCATGTTGCCAAATGTGTATTTTTGGAACTCATGTACTAAGCAGATCGTGAATAATCTGCTGGAAAGAGTCTAGAGAGGACATCCCTGTGAGATTGTCTTTTTATGCCGGATAGATAATATTTATGTTTGGTAACGTTCTTCCATAAATCATCAGTCATGCTGTTGCTTTGCTTCGGCGGTGACTTGTTTAAGGACACACATGGATCCGATGGATTATCAACAAACACATACGCTTTGCGTGACTGGTGTGAAGTCATGTGAGCGTGTTTTTTGTTAGGAGACCATTTTTGCAGAGACGTAAACTTCGAATGACCTCAGCCGTATGTCCTTAATGTACATGCCAGTGCAGAAAGAAGCTGACTTGCCTGTGATTCGGCTCTTCCAGAAGACCTTGACCTGCAGCTGGTTGTCGTGATAATGAGGGGCGGCCGCTTCCAGCCTCAGGATACTGGGAGAGGAATGGGACACGGGAATCTCATTGGAGAACTCTCCGGAAAGGTGGACATTCCCATTTGAGGATGCTAGAATGAGATAGGAGATTCGCTCATTTGGCAATAGTCTTTATTATTTTAAAAAGCAACTTTTCAGATTAAAATTTTCTAAATGAATGACTAAGTACTACATATGTGGCATGGAAGTGACCGAAAAACAACCTGGTGACCAAAAATACCCGGCTAATTTATGAAGCCTATTTTTAGCACCAGACTTTTACAACAAATTTAGTTGTACTGCCTCTAATTTACAAAGGGTAACTTCAATAAAACCACTGTATGTCACTAGCTATGTTTCCATCACCTTGCTTTTATGTGCATTTTGAAGTATCGCATCAGAAACGAGTCATGGAAACACCAAATTTAGGAAATAAATTCCCTTAATTCGCAAAAACGTTTTTACGTTTGCTTGAGGTGGTTTTTGATTTGTGTGAAAAAGGGTTAATGTGAATAATAGGAGATGGAAATGCATTTGCCGAATTAATTTCTCCATGCACATGGGACAGCAAAACCTGACTATCCAGCGGACCGATCTCGTTGCACAGCATCTGAAATGTTGTTATGATCATTCTGAAAAACCTGAGCAAAGTCTGTCGTCAAAGTACTTCTGTATAAGCATCTTACACGACTGCGTTCCCAAACAGCAGCATCCACCTCTGAAAGCAATCGCTGCATTTATTGTGTTTCGTCTGCTCGCTCTGAGACACAAGTCATTTATTATATATGGCTTTTCCTAGTTTTTTTTTGCGATATTTAGTGCCAGTTAATCAGGAAGTGACGATTTTGTTCTCTTTGACTCGTTGGATGGAAACAGTGCTTTATTCGCAAATGTTTTGTGCGATATTCCAATTTTGCGCGTAAGTTAAATTCACAACTTTGGATGGAAACCTGGCTACTGTCATTAATCTCTTTACAAAGGTTAAAATGTTTTGGGCTGAAATGTGACTATCGCATGTTTCCTTGAGATTTACCATCATCGATTAAACAAAGTTCTTTACACTCTAATTCTTGTGCTTCAACAAAAATATGAGCTTTATACTGTATGTGTCACGAGACTCTACTGTGAGGAGGCCGTCAGACAGTGTCCAGGGAGGTGACGATGTAGGGAGGAGCCAGGGAGGCGACAGGAAGGACTTGGAGCAGGAGAGGCCAAGCAGGACCCAGTCCACAGCCATGATGGAGGCCCATGGTGGAGCCGACCGAGTGAGGAGCCATGGAGGAGGAATGCCGGTGACTCCAGGGGGCCGACCAATGGCGGCAGAGCAGGTGACGGAGGAGCCGATGAGCCAGGGCGACAGGGAGGATTTGGAGGGCCAAGGTGGAGCAGATGGTGCCTGCGACTGACGTGGAGGCGTGGATACGAAAGGCCGTGGTGGAGCCGAAGCAACAGAGGACTGAGGAGGAGCCGAAGGAAAGGAGGAGCTGGACGTAAGCCAAGGGACGAAGGATGTGCGCGAGTCCGAGTGTGAGATGGTCCGACGCCAGACCAAGGCGGAGCCGGAGGGACGAGGGAGCCCGGCAGAGCTAGTGGAGTGCCAGGCCACGGCAGAGAGGAGGGAGCTAGGAGCCATGGTGGAGCCAACGGGTCCACGTGCCGAGGCAGAGTCTGGGGCCTAGAGGCTGGAGGGGGAGGCGGAGTCAAGGGATACTCCAGCCCTGGCGACGCTGCAGGATGGCAGTCCCGTGGAGCTCGCATCGTGCTGATGGTGGGCTGAGGGTGAGCAGACGGGCTGCTGACACGTGTGGGAAGGGAGGAGCAGGTGGGAGGGTGGGCATTTGTGAACCTTTGGGCTTAACTTGGGACCATAGCCCTCTTAGGGCTGGACTTGGGACCAGGGGCCCTCTCAGGGCTGGACGTGGGAACAGAAGCCTTATCTGGGCTAGACATGGGAACAGGAACTTTCCCGGGGCTAAACTCAGGACTGTTGCCCTCTCTGGGCTAAACTCGGGTACTGAAACCCTCTCTGGGCTAAACTCAGGGACCGGAGCCCTCTCTAGTTTAAACTCATGACTGGAGGGAGCCCTCTCTGGGCTTGGACTGGGAACGGGGCCTTAGGTACCAGCGGGGATGAAGGAGATAGAGAGGGTAAGGCGCTTCAGCTCTGTTTCCATCCTATAAGGCCCCATCGAAGTCCACCAGTCCCAGTGTATAACAGCTCACCCTCAGGCCGACCGCGGTGCAGCGGTGGAGCTCCACACTCCACGCCTCTTTGTCCGCGCAAATCTCTCCCTCGTACTGCGGGCTTGGTGCCCCGTCTCTCGAACCTTTTGGACTGACGTCATTTTGCAGCTCCGGCTCCACATTGATCCCGTTGCTGCCTCTTGCTGTCGCTCCATGCGGCAACGGCTTCGTCGGCCTTGGCGAGCTCGGGCTCCGGTCAGTGGTGGGCTCTGCTGCTCGCCGCGCAGCGGGGGATGGTGGGCCTGGGCACTGGGTCCAGTTGACCGGCGAATCATCACGCACCGGGGCAGATGGTGATATGACAATCGAGTTTCACGCCAGAAATCCATCCACGAAGGTGGCTAAATCCTCTTGAGGACCATCCTCTGACATGGCGCTCTGCACGCGGTGTTCAGCTGGTGTATAGAAGCACAGAATCGCGTTCGTCCGTACATAAGCTGGTGAGTTTCGGGCGAGGGCCCTAAACAGTCTGGTATGGCCCTCATTTGATCTTCCTTTCTGCCTCCCAGATGAGGAGGTATTCAGGGGCATCTAGAGTCCTGTGTACAAATGGAAACAAAAAACAAAAAACACTGAGGAAAAACGGAAACAAAAACGGAGGGAACACACGGAGGTAACTGTTTTTGGGGGTCCTGGTATTCGCTGTCAGGACTGCGCTTACTCTCTGTAGGAGCATGGAGCGAGGAACGAGGAGACGAGGAGTTGACTTCAAACAAAGAGAATTTAATTAACATCCATGGAACAAGGAACACACACCTAGCTGGGAAATACGAACATACAATTCCAGACAACCTCAAAAAGCACAGACAGGACCTTAAATACATGGGGTAATTGACAACACACACCTGGAACTCAATAAACAATTAACAAGGGAAAACTGGGTCATGGAGCACGTGGAGAGGGAAAAACACACAGAATGAGTCCAGGGGCATGAGAGTATGTCTTGCTCTATAGACGTTTTACTATAAATGTGTTTCTTATTCAATTATCGTCTTTGGTAAAAAACTGCAATGCTTTCAACTTGAAAACTCAAAAGCCACAACTTCGCTAAGGTGTATGATATCATGTGAACACAGGCATAAACATTCACTTTTAAGCAAATAAAAAATATCAATGAATCAAAGTTTCTAAATTTAGCCAATGTTTGACGTTTGATCTTCACTTCAGAGTTTGCTTTCATAGCTCAGGAGGTGTAATTGAGTTTACTTAAGCTTAATTAAGCTTAATTAAGTTTCATTCAAGTATCAACTTTGTCACAGATGTTTGTCATAAAATAAATGGACAAATGAAAACAATTGTTGCAAAGAGTACAGAGTTACAAAAATGTATGTGGACGCCATTGCACAGATTGCACAGATTTTGATCTCGGTAGAATATAATGAGAAATGTTCGGATAATTTCTCAGGAGTAACATCAGAGAAGCAGTTAGGCAAAGTTCTGCATTAAATCTCACTGCTGTCTAGAAGAAACACCTAAGACATGTTTCTTAAGACACAAAAAGCAAGCACTGATGTTTTGAATTATATTTGATTCTGTTTCATTGACAATTCTTCCTTGTTCATAAACTGTAACTAATGAAATCTTGGGTTCAGCATTAGGCAGTCTGCAATACATTATTGTAAGGGAATATGGTGACATAAATGATGTGGTGTTTAAGAGACCTCAAGAGAAATAACAGAGGGCCGATAAAACCAGTGGGGAAAATATTAAAGACATAAAATAAGAAAGTGGAAAAATTATTGGAAAGCAAAGAAGAAGAAATTTAATTTGTAGAAAAACGGATTATGCCTTTGAATATTTCAGCATGCCAGTTTTGCTCTAAATAAAACAACTAAACAGAGCCAGCACATAACTTTTCCAAACCATCATATCTCTTCACTTTGAGTCTGGAATTTGTTTGCAGAATTACTGAAATATTTATAACAACAACAGTGGAGGTGAGAAACTTGTGTGGGGTTAAGTGCAGTCCTGTTGAGGAGAGTAAACCGGGTCGTGCCCTTCAAACCTCTCCTAGTGAGCCACGGTACTGCTGGATTCTCATACAGGACTGAAATGTGCTGCCTCTGGGAAAGGTTAACCTCATGTACTCACGTGCCAAAATCTAAGTCACCATAAGAGGACAGCATTTCTGACAAACACTCTCCTCGCCAGAGAAGGTTTTCTGTGCTTTTAATGGCTCTGCTGTGCTGCAATTATCAACGGCACCACTGATTCATGGTAAAAGGAGGGGGCCAGAATCAAGTCTTTTAAAGAGAGCAAATATTTTATTTTTGACACCCCTTCATTTACACCCTTTTCAATTTATACTCCATAAAACTGATTGAATGTCAAAATTGGCGCACAATCTGAAAACAATTAATTATGAAGTTTTATAATTGGAACTTTCCAAACATGCATCTAAATCTTTCTAAGCGTGCAGATGTTCAGAGTTCTTACAGGTGGCTGCAGCAGTGATGAAGGAGAGGTGAGCTCGGTTGCTCTTGAGCCGATTCTGACCCCAGTAAGAGATGGCCTGAATCTGTGCAGTGTAGTGCGTGTTGGGCTGTAGACCCTGAAGCTCCATCTGAGTTACATCCTACAGGAAATAAAAATAAGACCTTATTATTGCAATGGTTTAGCACTAAGACATAAAAAATTAGTTTTGCAGTAGTCATCCATGTTGCAAAATAAGGTGGATCTTCAACTCCAATTCTGGAGGGCCAGTTTCATGGAGACTTTATAACCAGTACCAATTTAAACACACCAGTCTGTAATTTGCACGTAATCCTAAACAACTTAAATATCTTGTTTGGGTAGGGTTAGTGCTAAACTAAGCAGTACACTGGCTCTCCAGGACTGGAGTTGAAGAGCCCTGCCCAATACCGTCCAGGCTACTGACAGAGGTGTTTTCTGTATGTCCGAAACCCCTGTGCTTGCATCCACATTCTAGTACTACTGGATCTTACTGCTGTCTTTGACACGATAGATCATGACATTCTCTTGAATAAGTTAGAGAATTTTGTTTGCATTAGTGGACTGGTATTAGCATGATAAGGATTTATGCTTATCTGACCGTTACCACTTTGTTTCAAGTTAATGAAGAAATGTCATCAATCACAAGGTAAATATGGAGTGCCGCAGGGCTCTCTGCTTTTTTGTACATGCTTCCTTTAGGAGAAATTATTGTAAACATGGCATTAGTTGACACTGTCATGCAGAATGATCTCAATATTAGACCTTACCAGGAATTTTTACAGTAATATATTGGCAACACTGTTGCCAGCTAGTTACTGTAGGTCAAACATCTACACTAAAACCTTCCATTGTAAACTAATAGTAAAATACAGTAATTCACTGTTAATTGTGTAGTTATTTACTGCAGTATAGTTTACAGTATTTTACTGTAAAGATACCATGGATTAAATTAAAACTCTTCATTTCTAGAAGCCGGCTTCCTTAAATTAGCCAACTGCCAATTCAGTTCATAAACTAAAATTTTTAACATGAACATATTAATACTTTGAACATATTTCACTTGAGTCTACTTTAAAAATTTTTTTTTTAAAGGGGTCATATGATGCTATTCCAATTTTTCCTTTCTCTTTGGAGTGTTACAAGCGTTATTGGTGCATAAAGAAGATCTGTAAAGTTGCAAAGACTAAAGTCTCAAATCTAAAGAGATATTCTTTATAAAAGTTAAGAGTCAACCACGCCTATCTAAAATGGCTCGTTCTAACACGCCCCCACGTCTACGTCATGATGTGGGAAGATTTGCATAACGCCGCCCAAATGTTCACGCAAAGAAAGAAGGCGCAACTTTTATTCTCACTGTAGTATTGTTGACGCCGCAGCCATGTCGTGAAGGCGCTGTGTTTTTCGTTGTGAAAGCGAACTACTTTGTTGGCCTTCCAAAAGAGGAAGCCTGGAGCTGATCCGTGCTGGTCGCTGAGAAATACATCAACTTCGCGCGGTCGATCGCCGGATCGGCTTTCACCACCACCACCGTGCTGAAGGCCATGTCCCCAAGTCTAGCCCGGGGTCGTCATATGTGGTTGCCGCAAGCCCGCTGGACGCTCCTTCGTCGAATCCGCCGGCCGCTGCTCACTCTAGCCCCCGGCCTCTGCTGACTCTAGCCCCCCGGCCGTTCCTCACTAGCCGCCGCCGCTCACTCAAGGCCGCCATGTGTTACGTTGTGTTTCGTTGTGAAAGTGAAACTAATTTGTTTGGCCTTCCAAAAGAGGACACGACTAGAAATCAGTGGTTAAGTTGTATTTACAACACTGTTCCAGAACAGTTCAACCCAAATATTCAGATGTGTCCAGCACATTTTATAGAGGACTGTTTACTGATCCTGGGAGAGTTACGTTAGGCTACAATGCCGGCATGTTCTGACTCACAGACTGTAAGTACGTTTTCATTTAAAGAGTTTGCCACTGATGATTCAAACGCAAGTTTTGAGCAGTGTAGAGTAGAGTTTGTCATTTCTCTTGGGGGGGGGGGGGTGGTCTCCGCGCACAATGCAGACAGTTTTTATGTTTTAGCTTTTGACGATACACCAACGCGTAAGACAGTATAATTCACAAAAATAAATCCGTTCCTACTGGATGCAACAAATGCCTCGTTTATAATGGGTTTTCATGTTTTTGAATCATCGCTCCGGCCTGACAGGACATCACAGTGTGGTAAGGGGCATAACATTTCCTTCACACGCTTGAGGTATTCAGCCAATCACAACACACTAAATAGCTGGCCAATCAGAGCACACCTTGCTTTTCAGACTGATTAGCTTTGTAAAAATCGACGCGTTTCAGAAAGGCGGTGCATAGAGGAGAAACAATAATGTACAGTATGTACATAAACACATTTCATTACACCAAATACAGAAAATAATGTTCTTTTTAGCAACATCATATGAACCCTTCAAGGTAAAAATAACTGAATAAAACACAACCATCAAAAGATCAAAATTAAACTTCTTGCAGATAACAGCTAGTTAACCTAAGCACCCATGCATGTGCAATATGAGGTAACTAAAAGACTTTCACTGCATCAGCAACTACAGCTACTGCCTTTAAATAAAGAAATATGTATCATATCATCAGCATTTCTTGTTCTTCTCCTGGACTGAAGCACAGGTTATACTCTTCAGCACGACGGTAACCTTACAAAACTCAAACAGAAGCTCTTTAAATCCCAACAGAAAATTCAGCACTAACAGATCTCTCCTATATCATTGTGTGTAAATATACAGAATAACATTTAATTTCAGCATTTACTCTCCTTTTACTGAGATCAAATCGCTGTTAGGTTTCACAGTGCATTGCTGCTTTTCCTTGACTTTACAGTAAACTACTGGCAACAGTGTTGCCAGTGCATTACTGTTTTACAGTTTGTTTGCCATAAAATTAATTTACAGTTTATTACTGTTAAAATAAATGTTGTGGGTGTGCCTTTTTATCTTACACATTTAACCCTTTCAACCCCACAGGAAAATCCTGTAGTGTCCACACTACAAAGAGAAAAAGTAACACTGATGCAGGGTTCCAGTGAGATAATTAAGTGAATATGTACGTAATTGCTGAGTATTAGTGATGGACACCTGCTGTTAACAAGCAGAATCACTGAAATAAAGAGGAACAAGAACAGAACCCTGAAAAGAGACGAGCAGAAACACAAGAACTACAACTGACTTCCAGCCATTACACATTATTACACTTATTACTAACTAGTTTGACTTTATTTCTGTCAAACGTCTACAGAAGCTCTTATTGATAATTAGCAGAGGTTGAGATGTTTGTGTTTTATTGAAAATGTTTGGTCTGAATTACCGTTTTTGTGGTCAGTGTTTGCTTCAGTCGGGCTCTTTGACTTCTTAATATTAGCTATTTCTCTGGCTGTTCTAACTGTGTGTTTGCAAAGCTCATTTATTACAGCAAAACCAGAGCAAATAAGATGATCAGTGAATGCTGGTTATATATTGATGATGAAGTGCTCATCATGTAGCTCCTTTATTCACTAATTTCATTGTGTCTAATGCATTAACAAATTTACTACATTACTAACACAGTTAAAAATCTTGTAAATGAATGATTAGCAAAACATTGTTCAATCTCATACAACAAAATCACAGATCTACTGCCATCAATAGACATAAAAACACATAAAACACCCATGTAACTACATTAAACGAGAACAGAGATTCAAAGGAGTCCACCAAAATTCTGGTATCATCATAATACAACCAATATCATCTGATCAATTTAGTCTTACCATAGGAAATGTGCTTTTTGAACACACAGTTCCAGCAGACAGAAAATGTCTCAACATATACGTCAAGGTTCAAGGGCACAACTAAAGCAAACACTGACCTCCAAAACAGTAACTACAAACTTTATTATTTTCAATAAAACTAAACTGGTTTCACACTCAGTGTGAAAGGGTCTTAAAGCTGAAGCTGAAAGACAGTTGTTGTTCTTGTGTTTCTGCTTGTTTCTCTTTTTTCTGTTCTTGTTTCTCTGTCCTTCAGTGATTCTGCTTGTTATCATCGGGTGTTCATCAGTGTCTGAATTCACTCACTTCCTTTCATTCAATCGGTCAAGTAAACTAATGTAGGGAATAGTGAATGAGGGTATAGGGTGTGATTTTGAACGCAACCCCTTAGTGCCTACTTTGAGCTCTGTTAATTCACAGTATATTCCTGTAGGCTGCTTTCATGAAAATGACAAGAAAATAAGGAATATGAAGCAACAAAGGTTGTGTTAGAAAACACTCTCTGTCTTGTTAAGAGAATGTTCCAGGGATGCCTCACCCCTCCTTTTTCTCCCTCTCTCTCACTCTTCTATATACAACGCATTCTCTCTGAATCCCCCCTCCTGTATCCATTTCTCTCTCTTGTATTATGTTTTAAATATCTCTTACTCATATGCGAGGTATGCATGCTTAAATGTATACATTAGCTTCTCTTGGTTCAAATGTCCCAATTAATGACATGAATGTTAGGACTACAAGGGTAAAGGAGTTCGTGATGAAACTATGAAGACAGTTCAGCATTCTTCGCAAAAGTCTATTCCTAATATGTCCATGTTTTTCTGTACATGTGGCCATTTTATATAAACACGTTCTTGGCCAAAGATCCTACGTGTATGTTATTCATATCCTCATTGGTTAAGAGGATGAAACTCCCCTCGACATATGCCTATATAATATCTGTATTTCTATGAATAAATTGAAGTATTGAGGATACATTTGACTGTGTGTTTTCTTACTTCCCGGCCGTCTATCTACACTTTAAGTAACTGAGAATTCTTCAAGGTGGCAAAGAGAATTTACAGAGGGACCAAAATGTTATTCTTTATTAACAAATGAGGGCTCGTCCTACCGGGAATTTCTAAAAAAGACAGGTAAGAAACTTTTATTTTTCTTCCTGTCTGTAAGAGAAATTGAATTTATTCTCGTTTGCAATTTGATTGTCATATTTGGCGTCAATCTGTTTTCCTCACATTTTATATGTGGGACGAAGAGTGAGAAGCTTTCCGTTTAACCTATCTATTTAAAAAAAGAGTAGTGGTGAAAGATTATAATTGAACTGTGAAGGTTCTCGGTCTCTTAAGTGATTTCATGAATAATACAGAATTGAAAGCTTTCTTTTGGCCAAAAATATCAAAAAGTTAATATAAGACCGCGGTCTCTATTTTGTGTTTTGTTTGGCCATTCTATAAATTGTGAAAAGTGCACTAAAATTGACGAGACATCTTTGATCTCCGATGGGGCAGACGATCTCGAAACCTATTCTTGGCGAGTTGCCAAGGGATTGGATGTACGTGGATTAGCGACTTACGAATGCGTTGGTTGCTTGTTAGGTACTAAATCACTATGAGTTGTCAGTTACTAAAAGGGATGTACAGTGCCCCAGAGAGTAATGAAAAGACGTTGATTCCGTTTTATCGATGACTTGTTAGATGCGGGTATCAAGAAATCCACTTCCATATACTCACATACTACATGAAGTTAGGAGATCACATACGTGCAAAAAAATGTACACTAGGAGCATCGGACTATGCAATAATACACTGAAAAAAATATTTACAACAGATTTAGGATATCACGGATACAATCTTGCAATATGCAGGAGAGAAAGAATGAAACAATGAGAAACCAGTCCTGGTTGATTTTCCAGTCGCAGGGGAATATTCAGATGTAACTGTGCACTGGGCGCTGAAGCGGTAGTCTCGTTCCACTGATGCACAATATTACGAAGGAATAAATGCAAAGGTCTTCAAAATGTCTATGAATGTTTGTTACTGCAAACGGATCTTGTTTGTGTGGTGTGTATAATTCTTGAGTGTGGTTCTACAATACACAAATTAAACTAATTAGTAACAGAAAGTACAAAATTTGCAATTAATGCTAACAGCTCAAAGGAACTTTGCTGCATCACAGACAGATCCGTAATGGCGATCGTACTTGTCACAATTAGCACAATTATTTCACATAATAAACAATCGTACTTTTGTATAAAACTGAAAATATAACTTAACAGCGGTATATCAATGAAAACCATATGAACAGTTAAAATAACACTCACGGTCTTCAATGACGCACATTCAAAATCCTCGCGAGGCAAACTTCAGCGAGGGATTATTAACGGGAACGCACCATCAGCTGTCGATCAAGATCACAAATATTCTCCCTACAGTTCTCAACGTGAAATCGCTGCAGGTTGACATCTTATTTCGGATTAATTCACGAATTTCATTTGCGGCAGCGGGACCTTCTCCTCTCTCCGTCACGACTGAACTTCAGTCATCTCACTTCCCATACTCTCGCGCAGTCTCTGGATAAACCACGCCTACTCAATGAAATTAAATGACCAATCTGGCCGCTGTAAAGCCCTTTTAATATAACACAAACTGAACATGGGCTTTTTTACAGCCGCCCCCAAATTTGGTATGCAAATTTGACAGTTGTACTGTTTATGATATACTCTATGAATCTGGGGGCAACGTTGGCAATTCAATCAACTTAGCTACTGGTCTGGTGTATGTATGATCTTTCACTTTGACCACTCCTGTTCTGACTCTCCCATCTGAACTGGGAATGACAGAAGAAACTGTACCTACTCTCCAGAGCGCTCTCGGAATCTGCTCATCAACAATGAGTACAACAGTACCGATTGCAATGTTCTCCTTTTCATGGTAACATTTCTGCCGTGACTGTAAAGTGTGCAAGAAATCACGGACAAAATGTTTCCAAAAATGATCGCTTAGAACCTGACTATGTCTCCATCGTTTTTTACTGAGTAGCTCAATATCTGGATAGACAACCAGAGGCAAAGAGGAGTCAGGCCGCCCCATCAACAAGGAATTTGGCGTTACTGGATCTGGGTCTGCCACATCACTTGAGACGTAACCCAAAGGTCGAGAATTAAGCACACTCTCAACTTCTATCAAGATGGTTCTTAATACCTCTTCAGTAATAGTTTGAGCGCCTAAGGTGGTACGTAAGGCGGTCTTCACGGATCTCACCTCTCTTTCCCAAGATCCGCCGAAATGAGGCGCACTGGGAGGATTAAACCGAAATCTGATTTGTTCCTTTGCTAGCTGCTCTCGAAGGCTGGGCTGAAGCTGATAGAAGGTGTCTTCCAGCTCTTTGCTTCCACCTTTGAAATTTGTTCCTTGATCGGAAAGGAGCTCATAGGGTTTCCCTCTCCGAGCAATGAACCGCCTAAGAGACAGCAGGAATGAATCTCCATCCATGTGATCCAGCAAGTCAAGATGTACAGCTCGAGTTGTGAGGCATTTATATATTATACCCCATTTCTTCTCCATGCGGCGGCCCACCTTTACTACTAATGGTCCAAAACAATCTACTCCCGTAGAATAAAAGGGGGGTTTGAATAACCGCAGGTTCGAAGGAGGTAGGTCCGACATCCTTGGAATCATCGGCTTGCCTCTCCACTTTGCACAATCTAGACAGTTACGCTGATGCTTCTTTATCGCTTCTCTTCCCCGCAAAATCCAGAACTTGCGCCTTAACTCGGCATACACTCGTCCAGTTCCTGGATGATGTAGTTGGTCATCGTAATGCTTTATTAAGAGCTTCACTACTGGATTGTTTGGAGATAGAACTATAGGGTGTAGGACATCATCACTCAAGTCATCGCACCTGCGAAGTCGTCCTCCTACTCTAATCAAATCCAATTTTCTGTCATACTCTGGAGCCAGCTTAATGAGTCGGCTGCGTACAGGAATGTCTTTTCCTCCCTTGAGCAGAGCAAATTCCTCAGGAAAGTCCTGCTTCTGACATTGTCTCAAAATAGACAACTCGGCTTTCTCAAAATCATCTGCAGTAGGCGAATCTGTGCCATCCGCCGCCCCGTGAAGGGATCGCGCTGTAGCTTCTTGAAATTTGCGATAACTACTGAATTGAAGGGCCTCAGGTACAACATCTTCAGACTCAGTTAACGATCCGCAAAATGTGGATTTCTTAAGTTCTTCAGGAACTTCTTTAGGAACTTGACCTTCTGGTGTCTTAGGCCAACAGCTACTAGATTGCATCAAGAAGGCTGGACCTCGTTTCCATCGTGTGTCTCCCGCTATATGAGCCAATGACAACCCGCGTGTGATATCATCGGCAGGATTGCTCGTGGAGTCAACATAACGCCAAGATCCAGGATCAGACAATTCTTGAATTTCAGTGACTCTGACTCCTACGAATACCTTGTATCTGCAAGAATCAGAATGCAGCCAAGCAAGAACTGTGGTCGAGTCAGACCAGTATACAACCTGGCGGATGTCTACGGTCAGTTCTTTCTTCAAGACGTCTCCTAGCTGCGCTCCTGTTAACGCAGCACAGAGCTCCAAACGAGCAATGGAGATCTGTTTCTTCGGAGCTACTCTCGACCTTGCAGCCACAAAGGCTACCTGAACATTGCCCTGATCGTCTTCAGAACACAGGTACGCTACTGAACCGTAAGCTTTTTCATAAGCTTCACAAAACACATGAACACTTCGACTCTTGACAGGGTACTGCCGGCTGGAACTGTAGCATCTTGGCAGACAGATTTGAGACAAGTGTGGGAGCTCGCTCTCCCACTGATGCCAGCTGGCTAGCAGATTCACAGGTAAATTGGGGTCATCCCATTCCCGTCTTTTGTCCCATAACCACTGGACAATGATTTTTGCTCTTGTGGTATACAGAATGAGATACCCAAGGGGATCGTAAAGCTTGGCTAAAATGCGATAGATCTTTCGCATGGTAACATCACCATCTTCTCTCTGGTAAGGTTTGTACACCAAGGTGTCAACTCTACAGTGCCATATCAATCCAAGGGCATTCTCCTGAGTGTTGACCGTTTCTTGAGTGAGCCAAATCTCACTACTCTTAGACTTTAACTCAGCAGGAAAGTGATGAATAACCTCAGCCTCAACTCGAACCCGCCCTCCATGAGATGACATTGCAGCCCTTTTGCCAGCTTTCTAGCTTAAGCTTCAGTTGGGACACTCTTCAGACAATTGTCTACATAGAAGCTTCGTTCAACTGTTTGACGTACTTCATCGGTAGCCTCAAGATTTCTTTGCGCATGTGTCTGCAGTGCGTAAGTAGCACAACAGGGGCTACAAGTAGTCCCAAAAGGTAAAACTTCCCACTGGTATACTACTGCTGGTTCAGTGGTTTTGCCATGGCGCCACAGAAATCGGAGGAAGGGTTTGTCTTCATCAAGGAGACGGACTTGATGAAACATGCCCTTCACGTCACTGCAAAAAGCCACAGGATATTCTCGAAAGCGGAGGAGAACTCCCAATAGGCTTGAGCCTAAGGTAGGGCCTGGCAAAAGGTACTCATTCAGGGACTGACCCTGATACTCGAAAGAGCAACTGAACATCATACAGTTCTTGTTGTTGTGGTGGACCATATGATGTGGAATGTACCACGATCTGGAACTCAAATCACACTCTGCAGATGTCATAGGAGTGACATAACCTGCCAGCAGCAGTTTCTGAATCTCTGACTCATAAGACGCAGCCTTCCTAGGATCTCCAGCGAGTTTCCGTTCAGTGCTGCATAACAGGGCCATGACCGCTTCTTTGGGGGCCTCCAAGGGAGGAAGCGATTCTTTCCAGAGTAGGGGCATGGCGTACCGCTTTATACCATTTACATCAATCCTGATGGTCTTCTCCTCTAGGATGCGAATCGCCTCTGCATCTTGTCGAGATCGACTGACTACCTTTTCAGATCGAAAAGGAAGAGTATCCAGTTGCCAAAACTTTTCAACCTGTCCAAACAGCTCAGCCTCAAGAGAGACACAAGAAATGAAGAGGCATTCTTGAGGCTGTAAGTAAGGCTTAAGAAGCCTCAATGGACCTTGTAATGTCCATCCAAGCTTTGTGTGAACTGCTGCTGGTCCTCCAGGGGGCCCCAATCTGACTGGCTCCACAGGCGTGATTAAGTGT
Source organism: Sinocyclocheilus anophthalmus (assembly GCA_018155175.1). Taxonomy (NCBI): domain Eukaryota; kingdom Metazoa; phylum Chordata; class Actinopteri; order Cypriniformes; family Cyprinidae; genus Sinocyclocheilus; species Sinocyclocheilus anophthalmus. The sequence goes on along the minus strand of JADLZN010002275.1, from coordinate 3,335 downwards.
GGATAGTCTGATCCAATAAGCACCAAGGGCTGTGCTCTGTTGACATCATGCAAAGACAAATCTTGAAGATGGCGGTATCAAATCAGAGATAGGATAAGTATGCTGAACCAGATTTAACTCTTTAGCGGTGAATGCACCCTTAATCTGGTACGATCTGTCAGGGTACGAAACCGGAGCAATGGAGAAGGATACAGATCTTCCATGAATGGTATGCACCTCTTGCCTTACTGTACGAAGAGCGAGATCCTCCATTTCACCTTGAAGGCCCAGACGTTGAGCGGCTTCATTCAGCAAGATAGTTCGCTCAGATCCGTCGTCTAGCACAGCATAGGTTTCCAGTGACTTGCCACCATTCTGAATAATGACTCGACTTAACTTAAGCAGCACTTGCTTGCTACTCATGGGCCGATCCAAATATAAGGTCTGAGCAGCGGGACTAACTGTGCTTGTGGGTTTCTCTGACACCTTGATGTTGCCTCTACTCTGTATATCTGTGCTGGCATTAACATCATGGAGAACATCGAGATGCCTTCTCTCACATCTTTTGCACTTTGCCTTCAATGTGCATTTGGATGATGAATGCCCTCGTCCACAGCGCCAACATCTGTTGCCTGTCCTAATCCAACTTTCAATCTGCTCCTTAGTTAAGAGTTTGAAGTTGGAGCACTGATTCATGTAGTGCTGAACTGTGTCACAGAACGGACAATACTTCTTAGGCTTCTCCTGTGGTCTGTCTGAGTCTGCTTGTCCAGCCTTCGGATTCTCTACTGCGTCTACTTTGTGCTCTCCGCCATGAAGAACAGTAGTCAGCTTTCGGGCACAAAGCCAGTTCGCTTGTCTTTGCGAGCACTGTACTTCTCATGTTCAGGATAGGCGCCATATTGGGTTCCTTCAACCTGCACACGAACCTCGTACTCTAGCCAGTCTGCAAAATCCAGCAGCGTTGGGATTGGAGTATGAAGAGGGTTAACAAATCTCTTAAAATTAGCTCTTAGGTCGTGTGGCAACTTAGCTAAGAGGCAAGAAACATGTGAGCCACACTTCAGTTCAGTCCAACCTGGGCTACCTAATTGATTCAACATCCCCACCAGTGCTCGGACACGAAGGGCAAATCCCTTGAAAGACTTCACATCCCCACTCCTGATATTGGGCCCGTCCATAAGGTTTGTAATCCTTTGTAATGCCAACTGATGTGGCTGCCCATACATATCAGTGAGCGCTCTCATTGTGTCAAAGAATGGAGTACGACTGTGACTATAGGAGTCAGCGACAAGCAAAGCATCTTCCAACTTAAGATGATCCAAAAGTATTTGGAACTTAAAGGACTCAGAAGCGTCATCAGGAAGAACATTGTCCAATGCAAGCTTAAGCCGAGCGAATTCTCGGGGATCATCCCGACTGAAATCTGGGATTGTAGGAGTGGGCCCTCGATATTGCATCGGTGGAGGATGCAAAGGGCGATAACTCCCAGAATGGCCCAATGAATGGTAAGAACGATCAGGTGCACAAAACTGTCTATTATCTTCACTGCATTCTTGTCTCCCATCCCCTGGAGGATGATCAAAGCGATCAATCATATCATCTTCCTGTAAGGAACGCACTCTATCGCTTAAACGGCGATAGTAAGGATCTGTTGATGGTTGATAAGAAACATTACGAGAGGGCATACTGGGCCGCAACAAGGAAGCATCATCTCTTTGGCGATGACTAAGATCAGACGGACCACGTGTCCGTAATGGAACATTAGTATCATAGCCAAGAATATGGGGCGAATCATTCTTGCTATCATGTGGTGAGGTATATGAAGGAGTTGACATACCTGAACTAGACTGACTATCACTCCACCTGCCTACTCTCTTTAAACCGTCTGTAAGTTCCTCAATGAGATCTTGTTCGCAACCACGAACTGCAAGGCGGGATTCCTCTCCAGGTGGCACCAAAGGAGTATGTCCTGCTCGGCTAGGATTCCCATCATCCTGAAATGTCGCCTGCATACTAGTAGACTTTGGGGTTGATGACATCCCAGCTCCTCCTTCCAAAGGCTGCTGCATCGATACTGAAACCGGAGAAGCTAACACAGCACCCATATTGACAGAGAAACATAGAATTGTTGACATTTTTGCAGATTATTAAAAAAGAAAAACTGAAATATCACATTGGTCCTAAGTCTTCAGACCCTTTGCTGTGACACTCAATATATTTAACTCAGGTGCTGTCCATTTTTCTGATCATCCTTGAGATGGTTCTACACTTCATTTGAGTCCAGCTGTGTTTGATTATACTGATTGGACTTGCTTAGGAAAGCCACACACCTGCCTATATAAGACCTTACAACTCACAGTGCATGTCAGAACAAATGAGAATCATGATGTCAAAGGAACTGCCTGAAGAGCTCAAAAACAGAATTGTGGCAAGGCACAGATCTGGCGAAGGTTACAAAAAAAATTCTGCTGCATAAGGTTCCTAAGAGCACAGTGGCCTCCATAAATCTTAACTGGAAGACGTTTGGGACGACCAGAACCTTCCTAGAGCTGGCCGTCCGGACAAACTGAGCTATCGGGGGAGAAGAGAATTTGTGAGAGAGGTAAAGAAGAACCCAAAGATCACTGTGGCTGAGCTCAGAGATGCAGTCGGGAGATGGGAGAAAAATGTAGAAAGTCAACCATCACTGCAGCCCTCAACCAGTCGGGGCTTTATGAAAGAGTGGCCTGACGGAAGCCTCTCCTCAGTGCAATACACATGAAAGCCCGCATGGAGGACTGCAAGATGGTGAGAAAAAGATTCTCTGGTCTGATGAGACCACGATAGAACTTTTTGGCCTTAATTATAAGCGGTATGTGTGGAGGGGGGACACACCAGTGGCACTGTCTCAATCACTTGTGTCCAACAATACAGTCCCAGCAGTGAAGCATGGTGGTGGCAGCGTCATTCTGTGGGGGTGTTTTTCAGCTGCAGGTGCAGGACGACTGGTTGCAATCGAGGGGAAAATGAATGCGGCCAAGTACAGGGATATCCTGGACGAAAAAACCTTCTCCAGAGTGCTTCAGGGGGGGGGGGGGGGGGGGGGGAACCTCAGGACTGGGCCGAAGGTTTACCTTCCAAAAAGACAATAACCCTAAGCACACAGCTAAAATAACGAAGGAGTGGCTTCACAACAACTCTAACTGTTCTTGAATGGCCCAGCCAGAACCCTAACTTAAACCCAATTGAGCATCTCTGGAAAGACCTAAAAATGGCTGTCCACCAACGTTCACCATCCAACCTGACAGAACTGGAGAGGATTCTGCAGGAGGAATGGCAGAGGACCCCAAATCCAGGTGTGAAAAACTTGGTGC
>JADLZN010002274.1:0-141001 GCA_018155175.1 Sinocyclocheilus anophthalmus | reverse complement strand
ATCTGCACAGAGTAAGAAAGAAAACAAAAGACAACAGAGCAGTATTTGTTGTAAAAGACTGCAAACACTAGGGTTGTATCCTTTGTATCTGAGTCTGCTATTGTTGTTCCTTCTTTCCCAATTTCTTAATTCCTGTGACACCTAAAGAACAGTGAGGTAAGGATGGACTAGTGGATGGGGAAGGCCTATGAGGGAGTCTTCACCGCAGGGTTGGCCCCCGAAGCCTGTTGCATTCGGTTCTTCCCTGGGCTCCTCACTGGTCCGTGTGTCCTATCATATCCCTGTGGGTGGGGGAACAACTTTACAGTGTGACACATGAGTCCAGGTTTTCCTTCCCTGACACAACACTGAAGCCTGCTGTAATCAACATCACTTGATGTGGTCCGTGCCACTTAGGCTCTAACGGCTTGTTTCTAAATGACTTTATCATGACCCACTGACCTGGGATGATTGTGTGTCCACCTTCTGGTGGAGTCTGCCAACACAACTCAACTCTCTCTCTGGCACCCTGTGCTGCCTTTGTGAGGTTTTCACAGTAAGTGATCAGGGCATCTGAGGCAATGTGTACATCAGCATTTCTAAGATCAATCACACCTGGCATCTGCATTGGGCGTCCAGTAATAATCTCATGAGGGCTCAATCCTACTGATATGTTAGGTGACGCTCTCATACTACACAGTACTGCTGGCAGCGCTTCGACCCATGGTACTCCTTCCTGATGCATTTTGCTAAGCCCAGTTTTGATTGTTCTGTTTGCTCGTTCAACCTGTCCTGATGCTTGTGGCCTGTATGGGCAGTGAAGATTCCAGTTAATCTTCAACATTTTAGACACTTCCTTGACTACTTGTCCTGTGAAGTGTGTACCTTGGTCTGAGTCAATGCAATCTGGTAATCCCCATCTGGGAATGAAATCAGTGACAAGACATTTTGCAGTATGTGCAGCTGTTGGATAAACTTCTATCCATCTCGAGAACTTGTCTGTTATTACCAGTTTTCCCTTACAAGGAGGAAACGATATGTAATCAACTTGCAGGTGACGAAATGCTCCTGGTGGAGCTGGGGTATGTGTTGCTGCTGCAGTTGCTGCTGGCACATCATTATTTTTCTGACATGTAACACATCTCTTGACTGTTTCGGTGGCTACATTTCTGAATTTTGGATTCCACCATTGATTTGAGAACCTGTGATTCATCGTTGCTGGACCACTGTGACCCAAATTGTGTATTTGTTGAGCCAAATATGGCAGCAGTGATTCGGGAGCGACATACACTCTACCTTTGGTCCAGCAGCCGGATGAATCCACTGTGACTCCTTTGTCTAACCATGTCCATGCTTCATATAGAGGAACGTCTTTGTACAGATCAATGATTGATTCAGGAGGCAGAATTGTCTTCTGTGCTGTACCTGAACACACTTGTACAGTTGCATAGGAACAGGCTTGTTTAGCAGCTACATCAGCAAGAGCATTACCTTTAGCTTCCGTAGTATTAGTTGTGAGATGTGCTTTCACTTTGATCACCGCTAATTTCTTTGGAAGTTTCATGGAAAACTTTAAATCTTGCACTAATCCAGCATGCTTAATGGGGGATCCAGCAGAAGTTAGAAACTGTCTACTTTGCCAAATGACACCAAAATCATGAATTACCCCAAAAGCATACCTGGAATCAGTGTAGATATTTGCAACCGATCCTGAAGCTAGCGTGCATGCTCTAGTTAAGGCTACTAGTTCTGCAGCTTGAGCTGAAAAATGATCTGGAAGACGACCTGAAGCTACCACTTCAGTGGTGGAAGTGACTGCATAACCTGCTCGTCTGTTACCTTCAATGACTTGAGCTGAACCATCAACAAACAACTCCAATTCTGCATTCTCTATGGGAGTTTCTGTTACTTCACTCGTAGGTGCGTATGTAAGTGTAACACAATCATGAGTCATTTCTCCTTCATCCTCTAACACAACTTCAGTCATTGCAGACATCATACATGAGGATGGGTTCGTGACTGACTCACGCTGTAAAACAATGTTCGGGGCTGTGAGGGTTGTTAACCAATTTCCCCAATGAGAGGAGGTGACAGAAGTGACTTTTGCTTGATTCATTAGTGCGGACACTGCATGAGGGCATCTTACATTTACAGTCTGTCTGTTAGCCAATTTTGTAGGAATTACTGTAATTTCTTCACCTGTATCAAGCAAAAAAATCAATCTCTCTTGCATGCTACCTTTCACAAAAATTATTTTGTCATAGTGATGGATTACAGGGGAAAGGTAGCTACTCACAGCCCTAACAGTTAACACCTGAGCAAGCTGCTCTAACAGTTCGGTGAAGTGGGGAGGGGCTGCTTCAGAGTAGTAAGTAGACTGAGTAGGAGCTGAGTAAAGCTGTTAATTTCTCCTAATGTCTTCTTGCTTTTCCTACACTCTTTCATCCAGTGTCCAGGTTTACCACAGTAATGACAACTGTCCTCCCTCTTAGGACTTTTACGTTTCTGTCGGTTCTCTGTGTTGACCTGAAAGGATACTGCTGCAATCTTTACTCTGACTTTAACATCAGAGTCTCTTTCCCATGTAGCTGTCCAAGTTGTTTGCAAACTTCCAGTGGACCATGTTAGATCTAAGGCAAAGCAGATCTGTACTCTGATAAAAGGCCATCAAACCATGCTCGAACTAGTGGTCCTTTATGATCCAGTACCTTCTCTGGAGTGTCAGCAATTCCACTGTATGCTGCAGCTGACTGACAAAACCTTTCAGTGTATTCACTCACAGTTTCTTCTTTCCTTTGCACACAGTTAGTGATTCTGGACAAGTCTATTTTGGGTCCCATGATATTCTTTAGAATTTTCAAAACACCTTCTCTCAAATCGCCTTTACTGGCATGTTGTAGTTCAGAAGTAACAGCAGACTCAAAACTGTTGAATTCAGATTCAGTTAGAATTTGTGACAGCTGTGTGACTTCTGCTAACGACATGTCGTAGAGACGCATTTTGCTGATCAATGCTCTTCTAAATTCAGAAAAATTTGTGCGTGCTGAGGGTAAGCTCTGGGATAGTCTCTCTACAAATTTAGGTCCTAGCGCTTTGGCAACAGTTTGTACTTGGACAACAGAAGAGTTAAGAGGAACACTTTCAATTCCCTGAGATCTTCTCCTAGTGCCACATACCTTCACTGAATCTACAGGCACATCAGTTACTGATTGGATGGCTACATCTGTTTCAAAGAAAGCTTGTAAGTCAGGATAATTGTTATCAGGCTGACTAACTTCTTCCACATCAGTTTTTGCTTCAGCTTTGTTTGCGGTTCAATTTCTTAGTCAAAGAGGATACTCTAGCATGGAGCTCTTTGTTCTGTTCCTCTAGCTCTGAGTTACGCTGAGACTGTTGTGTAGCTAGCGCTAAACCAAATTCTCTGTGGCAGCAGATAATGCCTTTCACATTGTTCTTGCGAATACATGCTCCTACCTTTTTACACTCATCTACAGACCAAGTCTTGTCTGGATGGATTTCATATTTCTGAGGTAGTTCTTGTCTAACTTTCTCAGTGAATATTAGGTTCATTTGCACTCCAAACAGTGATTTGAATTCGCTATCTGACCACAAAGGAGTTGCGAGACCACCTTTTTCAGTTGTGGGGATCAGTCTAGTATTCTTTCTAAACATTTTGTGAGTTTCTTTGTTATCACACAATCAAAAGACTAAAACTTCTCTGATCAACAGAGGGTACACTTGTTAACACAGATCAACTATTGTTAACCTTCCTTGGCAAAGCAGAGGATAACACACATTACTAGCACTTTACGCTAAACTTCTCTGCAGAGGATAATCAGTTCCTCCCTGCCAAACAGAGAATAACAAATATTAGCACGTAATTGCTAATCTTCCCTGCCTGAACAGAGGAGAACCAATATTAGCACGTAATGCTAATCTTCCCTGCCTGGACAGAGGATAACCAGTTCTTCCCTGCCGAAACAGAGGATAACAAAGACAAAATGTTAATGTCTCAGACACCTGGGCTGCCTGACTTGATTTACATCATCTTTACCTCAAAATGTAAAATAAAATTTACATAACTTTTTCAGTTTATATACTATTACATTGGAACCTAGATATAACATTTTATAAATTTGTAATCCAACAATACATACACTGTAAAATCCAATAGTTTACCTTACTTAGATTTAGTTTGTTATCTTTACTTAGTTGTTATACTTACTAGGTTTTATTAAGTTACAGCTACTTTCAAGGCAAATAAAGCAATTTACTTACTGCTTTGAGTGACACTCACTTCAAATATTCAAGTAGCCACAAAGGAACCAATGACATTAATAAAGCGGTGAGAGGCAGCCGTGCACTAATATGTTGCTAATGTGCAACATAACAACAGAAGAAGAAAAGAAAACGAGTCTTAATAGACTTTTCACTCATTTCCTCAATGTCTGCAGTTATCTTTCACTAGTTGCATTCACTCGTCTTCTATACATATAAGAATGTAATATCAATGACAGTCATTCGAAGTATTTCCGCAGTGTGTATGCTTCCCCTGCTGGACTGCCACTTATTAGAGATTCATAATTTCTGATCCGCTTGAATATGTGCTCACGCTGAGTAATATGAGCATGAGAAATTAGGGTGATATGACATGTGTTGATTAAATACATGATCAACTGGCTGAGATCAAGCTATGTTAATAAAAAAAATAAAAAAAGAATCACTTCGGTGGTGATTGGAAGGTTACGACTGAGCGCTCAAATGAACACAAGGGATTTAAATATAGTCCAATTATTCTAAGCAAGTGCAAGCAGCGCTTTAAATAAAAAAAATAAAAAAATAAATAAATTTAAAAAAAAAATACACGTAACTACTGTCGTTTTCCTCTGGTTCCTCATGCTTCTCCCATAAATATATTATTAGGCAACATTTCCTGCTAAGTTTCTTATTTCATTCTCATTGTTTAATGCTGGCAAATATGCTATTGTCAAATATTGCTCGTTGTTTAAGGCTAGTTGTTCAGTAACATGTTGGTTTGCTAGGCACGCTGTTGCTTTAGGCTTATTGGTTGTACTTTGACACACTGGTAGCATTAACGTTACCCAGTTAAACTTACCACAGCTGAGGCTTGTTTTTAAATCTGTTTAAGACTGTCTGATATGAAACAGGCTTGCTGCTTAAGGCTCATCTAGTATTGAGGATGCTGTTTCATTAAACACATCCTATATGTATGATTATTTCCATCAAGCTGTGTTTAAGTCTGTGATATGCTGTTGCTTAAAGCTATACAGTGTATTGGTAATGTGCTTGATACTTAACTTGCAGTATGTAGATTTTGCTACTAAAGGTGTTATTAATGCTAACGATTATCTGGATAGGGCAACATGCTGTTGCCTAAACTTCGGGTATTGACCATATGCTGTACTGCATTAAAGGGGCATGCTGCTCTTCTCAGCTGCATATTAAAGAAGAGCACCCCTTCACTGCTTCTCTTCTTAAAGGGCATGCTGCCCCAGTCTATGCTATTTCAGAAGGTCTTTGCTTTAAAGCTATTAGGGTATTGGGATTTTGCTTGCTTGTTAGGGCTTATCTAGTGTTCAGTATCATGTTTGTCGCTAGACTTGCTTGTTGCTTTAAGCTATTGGTTGTTACTGCAAGTGCTGGTACTTAGTTAAACTTGCAAAGAAGCTAATGTTTAAGCTGTTGTTTAGGCCATCCGATTGTTCTTGAAATATGCTTGCTGCTTATGGCTCATCTAGTATTGGGAATGTTATTTCCTTAAGTTTCTCTGACTACTGCAACATGCTGTGATTAAGCAAGCAACATGCTTGTTGCAAAGCTATCTAGTGTATTGGTAAGGATTTTTGTCTATGCTCACGCGGGTTGTCAGATTGAGGACACGTAACACAACGAGCACAAATGTCAATGGGAGACGGCCAACCTGTAAACTGATGAGTTGATTTGAGTTATTATATGCTGTTGTTATAGACTTTTAAATGGATGCTGAAGCTTTTAGGCCAGGTAGAATCTACAATCTCTGATCCGTTTATTGCTCGCTTCTATGGCTGCAGTACGCTATGTTTGCTGCAAACTAGGCTGCCAATTGTAGTGGGTTTTCTGCATCTTTTTCAGGTATTGCATTAAAGGGGCTTGCTGCTCTTCTTAGCTGCTTATAAAGAAGAGCACCCCTTCGCTGCTACTCTCCTCCGGTAAGGGGCTTGCTGCTCTTCTTAGCTGCTTATAAAGAAGAGCACCCCTTCGCTGCCTTCTCCTGTAAGTTGCTGCTGCCCCAGTCTCTGTTATTCCAGAAGGATATGCTTCTTTCAGAATGCCATCGGTTGTGGTTTGGGCGGTTCTGGCCTATCGTTTGTGTTGGGGGGGTTATTATTGCTGCTCTCCCTGCTCATTCATGACAGGCTGCATGGATGGGCAGGGAGTTTTTTGCCCAGAACAGAACCATACCGCCAAACCAAACTTTATGCTAAGTATCTATCATTTTGACGATAGTGGTCCTGACAGAAATTAAGCGTTAGCGTTAGTTCTGGCAGGTCACGTGAGTCAAGCTTGCATCAGCTGATTCTCAGCTGATCACATCAACCTATAGGAATACGACACCTATCGCGGCATTCCTATATAAGCTGTATTCAGCAGCTTTTCAGTTTGCTCAGGAGCAAATTACCCTCCTCCATCCCCAGCTCCTCCTTTCGCCACAGTCAGGACTTGGCTTTCTGATATTCCTTGCTAATCAGACTCCTTTATCTTGAATAAAGTGTTACACTTAAATATCATTAAGTACATTAATGATATCTGCCTTGTTCTGTTCTGTTAACCCTAGGGGGGTTATATTGCTGCTCTCCCTGCTCATTCATGACAGGCTGCATGGATGGGCAGGGAGTTTTTGGCCCAGAACAGAACCATACCGCCAAACCAAACTTTATGCTAAGTATCTATCATTTTGACAATAGTGGTCCTGATAGAACTGAAATGTTTGAGAGAACATCACATAAGTCATAAATTGATGTTGATTTTCCTAAAATGTGTAGGAAATAGTCACTCCCCATTATAGTGATTAGCGTTCCCTTTGGTTGGGCACTTTCAACTCGGTTTATGTTACTATAATTATCTTCCTGTTAATACAGCAATGCATCATGAAGTCAGAGTTAATTGAGTTTAAGGGACGAATAGTAATAAATAGGTTGCATTTAGAAAGTGACCTATCTTCTAATTAAAGCATTAGTGCATTAATGGTGTGTGTTTATTAATGAACTTCATCAAATTCATTTTTTCATAAATACCCTGAGATGCTTTTATTTGGGTTTATAAAATCCTTAGATGGTGTGTGGCAATATGCTAAAGACACACACAGACTTAAACATTCAGCACACGAATCACAACAATGATAACAATTCAATTTCATTTATTTTCATTACTTGTAACAATAACCATTTTATTTGCTCTTTTTGTTGTGCTGCTACTGACACAAGATAGCAAATAAAATTGTCAAATAAAATCAACAACTGTAAAACAAAGCAACTGCATAATTTATTCATGCTGCATTGCACTCTGGGAGTCAGTGAGTAGCTATACTATACTAAGTCATGAGTAAACCTAAATGAAAGGATGAAGTACCCCCTACAGTTCTTTTTTAGTTACTAGAACTTTCATGTAAGTAAACCATACTAACTAAGCATTTATCAGTACAACACACTATTCCTATTTCACTTTACTTAGTTTTTCAAGGCAATCGGTTTGCATGCTTTTTTTAAGTAAGCCCAACTAATTAGATTTTACAGTGTAGGAACTAATGTATCTTTTGTGCACTACAAGCACTACTGGTTACAATGGTGTTTCCTTACGCACTTTTTCCTGATCCAGTTTTACCCAGAAGAACAATCCTCAGATCACGCGCTACAAAGAAATACAAAAAAGTATTTACGTTTTCATGCAAATATACATTCATAGAGTCATGTGAAATCAAATGAAATTAAGAACATTCTAGGGATTATCTCTGATTCATTTCAAAGTGCTATTAACCCTCTGAGTTTGGTGCATTCATCCTGCCATAAAAAAAGTTGCAGCCAAAGTAAAAAAGACTAATAATACAACTTGTGATGATTTGTCCTTGTTAAAGACACACAAATGTGTTTTTAGTGTTTGTTTTTTAAATGCTTGTTTTAAATGTTGTGATTGAACTTTTACAATTAAATGTCCATGCATGTAACTGACATTTAACTCAACAAATACAGACTGAGCTGTAGATGCAATCTACAAAATCTGAAAAATCTGTGTGATGTTTTCTGAAAATTAAGAAAGTGACACTGGCTGCATTCACACAAATTCATGACAGTTGCATTTAGGAAGGAAACTTGATTGTTCTGTGCAAAATGAGTCTCTTCCAAAATGATGACTGATGTAACGATTAATATCAGCAACATTCATAAAGCAGTTAACCATGAGAGACTATTGAATCACATCAGCTGTATGATGCCAATCGTCTCTGTAGCACAAGAAAAACCTGCATCATTCAGCTTCTTCAAAGACTTTCAGTCATTACATCTGCCACATTACAAATCTACATCAACAGACAAAAACAGCATATCAAATATTCACACTTGCTCCTCTGAATCACAGGCACACACATTTAGGATCATTGAATTATTTCAGCCAAAGATGAGACTGTAGCAGTTGCGTGACATGAGATAAATTCTGGAGGTTAAATTTGTCCAGCAGCTCATATTTACATTTACATGTATAATCATACATTTCCATTAAGCAACACCAATGCAAACACCAGTTTATAGGTCAAAGTTCTGGCTGCTCAGCAGGTCACTGTATAAAAATGTATGACAAAGTGAGGAAATCGCGTGCAAAATATTGAGTTTTAGGTTTAGATAAGATACAAAGGTGACTCTGTGAGGAAACTGCACCAGGACAAGATATGTTTGAATTAAAGCCCATCTTTCCTGATGTGTGGCACTTTATCTCCATCTCTGCTCCATGTCTTTGTTCTCTCTCACACTTTCAGTTCTGAACACAAAGTGGCTATGATAAGAAATCAGTACATTGAACCATTCTTACATCTGGATAGGAAATGTAATGCTTTCTTTCAAATATATAAGTATATATAGTTTCAAATATAAGGTGTATGATATTCCTAATGCACAGATATAATCAAACTGCTCTGGCAATAACTCATCTAATAAAACACAAGAATGCTTTACTATTAGAGAAAATACAATAGTACAGAATAGTCCACTGAAACATTTACTTGTTAATATATATATATAAACTACTGTACTATATTTTGCTTATTTAAAATTGCATTTTGTTATTAGGATGCCATCCAATACACTTTATAAGGTCTGTGGAACTTTATCCTTTATCAACTAGCACACGTCCTCATTTCCATGCTCTTGGCCTTTAACTGAAGCATCTAAAAGATGATGAAAGTCACCGGTCTTTTGACACACCCTCATATGTTAATGACAAGAAGCTAACTGCGTAATCTAGTGGGTTGAGTCTCTGACTCTATAAAATCTCTACACAGTACAGATCATTACCATCATCCTCATTTCCAACGACACAATAAAGACAACAACAGATCACTGAGAAAAAAGTGAAAATGTCTGAAGATACAACAACTATTGAAGAAATTATGTTTGACATAAAAGGGGTTTACAAGAAAAACGAAGGTAATGTTTTCACTTTAAATTTACACTTCTTTTTTTACACAAATACAATTTTATTGAACTAAAATTACAGTGAAAATAAACAAATAAAACATATAAATAAATTGTAATTAAAAAAAAAATCAGTATAACCCAATTTGAAGACTGTAATAACAGTTGTCAGTAACATTTTTGTGGCATTTTTTCTCTTAGTTTATCATTGGGCAATACCCCTGGTCTGTGTACGTTTTGATAGTTTGTTTTTCAGTTTAAAATGAAATAAGCAGAAACGAGAAAACGGTAGTTTTTTCGTTTTTTCATTTGTTCAGAAAAAGTAAAAAAACGATTTTGGTTAGAATTTTTTTTTTTAAATTTATTTATTTTTTGAGTTCACGGGTAGAGAAGGGATAAAAATCAGGGTATCTTCCGTCCAATCAATTTTTGTTTTAATATTGAAATCTGAAAAATGAAAAACGGGCACATATTTCGTTTTTCAATTATTCAAACAAAACGAAAAATCAAGAATCCGGCTTAATTTTTCGTTTTTACATTCAGGGATAGAAAACGAATAAACAACTTGAATATTCGATCTCTACATGTGGGCGGGAATGAAACGCCCCTCTCTGCTAATTGGTCAACCAAACATTACAACATAATAATAGTCCTAAAAAAACCTTAATAATAGTCCTCCGCTTCTATTGATTCTTAACATGTTTATTTCTACTACATTTGATCTCTTCATCAAACAGCCAGATTAATGAATGGCTTGACACAAACCATACTGAAGCAGAGCCTTTTGGCCCTAGGCATGCCTGTTTTATTATAGTTATCCACCCATTAAAATATGTGTGGCAAAGCTGCGCGACGCACTGCAGCACGGGGAGAATGTATTGACCACTATCAATTTATGTGAACATACAGTCATAACTGTTTTAGACAATACGCTGCATTTTAGACAAAGGAGGAACTTAAATAATATTACAGATATGAAAATAAATGACTTTGTGTAATTTACCTTCACAGCACATCTATTATTTTTCTATTTTGAGTTTTATTCATAGAGCACTTTATACAAATTTAGGAAATCATATGTTGTTATCCCACTTGCATGGGACTATTAGTTCGTCAGAGTGCTTGTTTCAGTGATTGAATTTAGTGAAATGTGAATTTGACGTCATGATTTGAAGGTGAACTCGTTTGAGTTATAAGAACATATCCAAACCCAGAAATAACACTTCGAACAATAAGCCATGTAAAGCATATCAAAATTAACTTTCAACATAGGGCAACTGCTTTCAGTTTTTATATTTATTTATTTATTTAGTTTATTTTTTACCTTTTTCCTTTTTTTATGTCATTTTTAATGTAAATTTTCCCTTTAAATCAATTAGACTAGATAAAATAGGCTGTTACCGATTCAGTATCCATACCAAATCAGTATTCAATGATATAGAACCTGGGTTTGAAGATGCTTTTAAATGTATTTACAGTTTAATGCTGATCAGACAGCTGTACGTGCATTTACTCAGCAATTACAAATGTATAATGAAATGAGATTAATGTTTTATACAACATTTTTAATAGAAATATTAATAAAATTAAATAATACTTGAATTATGATAGTAATATCGCCACTAGGTGGCTGTAAGTCATTGTGTTAATAAAGGATCCTTTTATTCAATCAGTTGGTTCAAAATGCTTAATTCATTCATTTAGGAATAAAATCAAGCGGCTGTCTATAATAATTGGTGATTGAATTGTTGTCTGTAATAATGGGTTTTTCAAAAACTGATTCATTTAGGAATGATACACCACTCTATGCGCCTGCTGCGAGTCAGTCGGGTACACAACGGTTCTGTGACTTGGGTTTAGTTGGCAGAGAAAATAACAATTTGGTATGCCATCAGTTAGCTGGCCAATACACAATATTAATTAAATAAACTCAGTTTAGTTGTCTAAACTACCTGTGTTCACATAATTAATATTGGTCTGCGCTTGTCTACAATAATTCTCCCCGTGCTGCAAAGTGCGTCGCGCATCTTTTGCCATCACATATTTTTAATGGGTGAATAACTATAATAACAGGCATGCCTAGTGCCAAAGTCCTCTGCTTCAGTATGGTTGTGTCAAGCCATTACATTAATCTGGCTGTTGTGAGAAGAGATAAATGTAGTAGAATAAACATGTTAAGAATCCAATGAAGCTGAGGACTCTTATTAATGTTTTTTTAGGACTATTCTATGTTTTGTAAAATTTTTGGTTTACCAATTAGCAGAGAGTGGGTGTTTCATTCTCATTCCCTCCCACATTAGAGATCTATATTCCAGTTGTTTATTATATCGTTTTCTATCCCTGATGTAAAAACGAAAATTAAGGCCCGGATTCTTGATTTTTCGTTTTGGTTTTAATAATTGAAAAAATAATCTGTGCCAGTTTTCCATTGTTTCCGATTTCAATATTAAAACAAAAATTGATTGGACGGAAGATACCCAGATTGATAAAGGACTTCAAAATTCGTTTTCCCCTTTTGGGCTGTCATGACACGCCCTTTTTCGACAATTGGTCACCAATTAGTCCCCCCGTGAGGGTCCGTGGTCTGGGTACGTTTTGATCATTTCATCTCCTATTTGGAATGCAATTAACGAGAAATAGAAAAATGGATTGTTTATTCGTTTTTCCGTTTAGTTTAACAAACGGAAAATATGATTTTGGCTCGATTTCTCATTTTTCATTTGGGGTTTAAAAATCGGTTTATGGCTTCAATATTTCATTCGCAGGTGTGGGCGGCGCTGAAACACTCCTTTCATCTGATTGGTCGAATCAGTGCGGCCTTTTCATTCTTTCAGGCAGAGTAAGAGTCAGTACAAGTGCGGCACTGTAATGTCTGAAACCACCACTCACTGTTAATTACGCATATTATTTTAATCAGATTTTGCTGGGCACATAATTCGTGCTGCTGCGACTTGCAAGTGACCCCTTTAATGCGAGTTACAGTATGCTGACAGATTATTTCTAGGTAGCCTATTAGTATTGTATGAATATTGTCCCATTGTTAAATACAGTGCAAATAGTTCCGTCTCTTTGGATAAAAGTGAAGTGGAAATAAAAATCAATAATAGACTAAACAGTTCCATGATAATATGTCCGTAACATTTACCAGTCTCGTCTTTTAAGTCAAAAGGCACTAGGTAGGTGTGTGTGACATGAATAAATAATTGTGAAAATTATTAAAGTTAAATTCATGAAATAAATTAGAAATAAAGTTTAAATTTATGAATGTAAGCATGTGTAGCCAAATCAGTTCAAAAGAAAATAATGAGATAGAAAAGAGAGTAGGTAGAATTAGTGAACGCACCTTAATACTGACAAAAAAATAACAGGGTTAAGGGCAAATAAAATCCCTATTTTTCATGCCTTAGAATTTTATTAGTTTTATTACATACTAAATTGGTTGATGTTTCTCTTCTTAGTCTTCTTTGTTGGGCTTGAGAAAGCCTATATATATTTAAACATTATTATTATTATTATTCTTTATTATATATGAGACACCGACTAAACTACTAATGTTTCACCAATTCGCTCAGACCTCATACTCGTCTGACTCATGCTGCTGTATCTTTTCTAACTGGTCGGGACTTGGCCTTCTCCACAACAAATCCTATTGACTTTTCTTTATATTGAGTTCAATGAAAAAGGCCTTAATACTTAATGTCCACTAGAGGGGGCGACAGGATTAAAAAAAATTAAGTCTACTTTTTTCCTGTTTACATCAGTTTAAATGACAAATAAATACATGCATTTCATGTGTACTGCCATGAATATGCCATATCTGTGTACAAGAACAAGCTTCACACTTCAAGCTGTACAACTACTTAAAACTTCCCATCCTGGCTTTTTCAAACTATCGCCACGTTTCTTTTAAGATATTGTTTATTCACACTGGTTTATGCATTTAATGTTTGTCCATCTGGAACTTTTATTTTTCATGAGCTCTATATTTTAAGATGTACTAGGTGTTGATAAATCACATGCAATGAATGTAAAGAGCTAATGTCAGGGCTCTCAGTTCTGCTTCTGGAGGGCCAGTGTCCTGCAAAGTTTAGCTACCCCAAATAAACACTCCTAAGCTAAGCAAGGTCTTCAGGATCAGTAGCAATGTCCAAGCAAGTGTGTTGGAACTGGTTGTAACTGAACTCCGCAGAACATGGTTCTTCAGGTTCAGGACTGGGTTTTATGTAAAATATCTGTAAGTATTATAAATCTGTAAATGAATTTGCACCGTTGGGTGTCTGCATGCAGAGGTGTACGTCAGTAAGTACAATGGAAAATGTAATCTGTAAAAACTTTATTCAATCTTCACAAAACATGCAAACAAAACTGCAATGTTTTAGAAAACTATCACATTTGCACATACCCTGCTTGAACCTTACTAACTGAACAAATTTTACTGTAGGAAGTGGAAAAAAATGCTAACTATTCTACACAGAATTACACAAAACTCTTAGTGGCTTCAAGAACATTAGAACATTAGATGTTACTGCAGGAAGTGGGCAAATGCATACTGTTACACAAAACGCTTAGTGGCTTCACGAACATTGGATAGGCCTGCAACTTCTGCGATGACAAAATCTTCAGATCTGCATTTAGGGCACTGCCTTGAGGTCTCCATCCATTGGTCAATACAGACCTTGCACCCCACCACACTCCTGCAGCATGAGGTGAATACAGGTTCTTCAATGAATAGCAGGGGGTGGGGGGGGGGTGGTTAATATAAATATAAACATAGAATCAACATTAACGGGCAGCTGGTGTCAATAAATGGATATGTTTGGAAAACAGCAAGTCAAATGTAGAATAGGGGCCACACACTTGCACTGAATGTAGCATTGAATAGACTGAACATTAGCAATACCCATGTTACTGTTTTAGCACCATATTTGTTCCTTATAGTTTACTGTGTTTTGGTTAGGATATTTAAGGATGCAGTTTTTTTGTGTGCATGCCTCTGCAGATGAGACACATTAATGTTTCCTTTAAGATTGTCACTAGGTTTGCCCTATGTGCTGCTCCCTGTGTATTGGAAACAATCTCCTGAATCTGTCTGGAAACATTTTCCAAGCCATGAGAGGCCTCCAACAGCTCCTCGATTTGCGATTTGAGGTTCTGAAGAACAGAGGGATCAGCATCTCTGCGACTATAAAACAAATTATATTACCACATAAATAATGTTCACTTGTCCCTCCTTACTTCAACACATTTCTTGAAATAATTGGGGTTACAATAACGCAATTGAAGTGAATGTGACAAATCTTAAAATAAAATAGAAGTAAAAAAAAAAGTTATATGCAGACTTCTGTTCTTACTTGCTTTTTGTTTGTAGGGAGGGTCATTTTAGACACTTTGTGAACTCAGGTATCAAAAAAGATCAACCAAAAAAAAAAAAAAACTTCAAATATTCAGTATATGGAGCAGGTTCCAGTTTTTAAATGCTAGTCTGTGACCAGTGGTGGACGAAGTACACAAATCAAGTACTTGAGTAAAAGTATAGATACGTATAATAAAATATTACTCCAGTAAAAGTAAAAGTACTCATTTTTCAATTTTACTCGAGTGAAAGTACAAAAGTACTTGATTTTTTATGTACTTAAGTAAAAAGTACTGATAGATGAATGTTTATTGTGCAGTTTTATATAGGCTACTTTTATCATTTAATTTTATATTAGCACATATTTTTTTATAATCCCACTGCTCAAAATACCTGGGATTTTACCAAAATAACCAATAAGGAAATTATGAATATAATAAGGAAAATATCATTAGATTTTCATAATGATTTTTTTTCTTCTCAAACCTGATCTGTGGTGTAAAAACACCCCTGGCCAAACGCCCCAAGAGGGCATCACTTCCCACTTTGATAATTACTGTAGTTACCATGTTCTGAACATCACATCCTTTCTTTTCCCCCAGATGTAATCTATGGAATAAAAATAGTTGGACTTTATTTTTAAAAAATTACCTCAATTTAGCACCAGCAAGCTCGTTAGCTAGACAGTTAGCATCAACTAACATGGCTTTTTCAGCATGTTTATCATACCTTTATATTAGTCTACTCGGCGTTGGGCCAGATCAATAGTACTTAGGCTATGTGGGCTGACAAACAATAATGAGTGGTGAGTGATGGACAGGTGGCCAAGTGTGACCCATACTCGGACTTAGTGCTCTGCATTTACCCATCCAAAGTGCGCGCACACACACAGCAGTGAACCACACACCCCCGATCAATTTGGGCAGCCATTTATGCGCGTCGCTGGTATCAGTTGGGGTTCGGTGCCTTGCTTAAGGGCACCTTGTCGTGGTATTGAAGGTGTGAGAGAGCGCTGTACATTCACTCCCTCCACCTACAATCCCTGTCGGTACGAGACTCAAACCCACAACCTTTGGGTTATGAATCCGACTCTCTAACCATTAGGCCACGACTTTCCCCCTAATAAAAATATCCATTCACAGACTTCAAAGCATAGTTACTCAAAATAAAACTACTCCAGTAAAGTACAAAATATAAAAACAGACATCACATAGGGCTAAATGCATAGCATTTTATTAAAACTGCTAACGTTACAGCAGCGGGGAAATGAACGTGCATGAGTTATTTTATTTAATCTTTGTTACTTTAATGTTTTTTTTTAACCTAAAACATATAGACTCTGATGTTAATGTGTCTGCATTCAAGTATTTCAGTGGGCTTAAACAATTCACCTTTTACAGCAGATTTAGTTCACAAACAACTTGACAGTTTTTACCTAAATATGATTTTCAGTTATAATTAATCCTAAAATTCGACATTAATTTACTTTTAACAGCATCAGTTGCGCACTCGGTTTTTACTTGTGAATTCAGTTCACTAAAGACTCGCACTAAACGGATCATTTGAATCAGTGAGTTGTCGACTCAAAAACATTCTAATTCGTCAATGAATCGTTTTGTGCGATTTGCGAACCGATTTAAAAGGTTAACTGAAAAGAATCAGTTCGTTCATGAATCAGACACCGCTTCTGTGTCTCGGAGCACATGATATATTATAAGGATTAACGATATGTTTTAATGAAATGTTCATAACAAACATCCACATACTACAGTCCAAAGTAAAAGTTACTCAAAATAAAACTACTCCAGTAAAGTACAGATACTTGAAAAATGTACTTAAGTACAGTAACGAAGTAAAACTACTCCGTTACTGTCAACCACTGTCTATGATGAATGAGTGTGGCTATCACATTGTATCCTGTATCCTAACCCTAACCCTAATGTAACCCTGTTATGGGCAGGTGATGTTTCTATACCTAAACCTATGAGAAGATGACCAAAAAAATCTCCCCACATAACGTATTCTTGCAAAATCCAGACAAGACGAGAGTGGTAAATGTTACGGACATATTATCATCATGGAACTGTTCAGTCTATTATTGATTTTTATTTCCACTTCTATCCAAAGAGACGGAACTATTTGCACTGTATTTATCAATGGGACAATATTCATACAGTACTAATAGGCTACCTAGAAATAATCTGTCAGCATACTGTAACTCGCATTAAAGGGGTCACTTGCAAGTCGCAGCAGCACAAATTATGTGCCCAGCAAAATCTGATTAAAATATTATGCGTAATTAGCAGTGAGTGGTGGTTTCAGACATTACAGTGCCGCACTTGTACTGACTCTTACTCTGCCTGAAAGAATGAAAAGGCCGCACTGAAGGCAGAGCGATTCGACCAATCAGATGAAAGGAGCGTTTCAGCGCCGCCCACACCTGCGAATGAAATATTGAAGCCATAAACCGATTTTTAAACCCCAAACGAAAAATGAGAAATCGAGCCAAAATCTCATTTTCCGTTTGTTAAACTAAACGGAAAAACTAATAAACGAGCCGTTTTTCCATTTCTCGTTATTGCATTCCAAATAGGAGATTAAATGATCAAAACGTACACGGACCCCCTACATATTACGCAAAGCTTCTTTATTTAGTTTATTCATTTATTTAAAAGCGTTTCCATTATGTTTCTGTAGGCTACGCATATGCGCATCAAAATAGATGGAGTGTGATATATTTAGCTTAATGTCGTAGTTCACGCATTATGACCATGTATACAGAGATGAAAATATCGGATAGCGGTAACTTTTGTTCTTAAAGCTAAAGACAAATACGCGAGAACACATTCAGCGTTTAACTCGCGCTCCCGCAAATGGTCTCCTCGCACATCCAGTGGCTTGGTGTCAGTAAAGGTCACACAAGCACCATAGTTTACCGACTACTGCAGTTTAATTCAAGAGAATGTAAGCTGTAATGTTTATGTAGCATTAGAAAAATCAGTCGTGCTAAAACATTTTAATAATTATGCCAAAATTTAGATGAACTTAAGAAAAAGTAAGTGCATACAATTAGTTTAATGAAGTGAACATATGGGAACCTTTCTCATTCTAAAATGTATTTAGTATTAAAAACGATCACTTGTGAACCCTCGCTAATACTGCATGGCTTGCTGTACTGTAGAATACAACATAGACTGTGAATTTATTGATTTTTTTCTTTAAGCTGAAACAAAATATTTCTAACAAAAGTATTTCTAAAAAAAAATTCTCTCCGCAGAGAAAAGACAGACAAAAATCACTGAGGATTTGGAAAACGTCAGACAGAAATACTGCCTAGACTTTTCAAAGGACATCAGGAAGGCAAGTGAAGCATCAAAATGGAAAGAAGAAAGTTTCATGTATATAGTAAATTTTGCCTATTGCAAACATAAATCATCCCATTTCAGTCAAATGATGAATAGCCTACATGTTTAACTGCCAGCTTTGATTACGTGGTTGGATCAGAGATTGATTTGGGCTATCACACATCACACATGAACGTAACTGATAGCCTACCAGTATCTTTCACTTTTAACACTAGCGTACAATAAGATCTAATAAAATATACAATGCAAACAACAATCATCATTTTTGTTGTACAACAATTCATATTTTTTTATTTTATTTTTGATACCATTTATTATCAAAGTTTATCGCTGATTTCATTTCCAAATACAAATTCTCAGTTAAAGAATTGTAGTCTTTAAAATTTAAACCATCTTGTTTCAAGATAGATATTTTAAACAGCAATTCAAATCAGGCTATAATTAAACTAAGAACTTCACACAAGCCACATAATAAATGTCACATTTAAATGTGTTGTTATTTTTGCGAAGTAACTTCAGATTGTATCCTTTTGCTTTCTGCTTCGGACGGTTTTCTCTAGGTCAGTTTCTATAAACCGTTTTTCTGTCCTGCAGATCTTCAATGACCCCGTTCATGGTCACATTGAGCTGCACCCGCTGCTGGTGCAAATGATTGATACTCCTCAGTTTCAGAGACTCCGGTACATTAAACAACTGGGAACGAAATATCTGGTGTATCCGGGCGCCACTCACACTCGCTTTGAACACTCTATTGGGTAACTTTTTCCTCTTTTTCGAGACTGGACCTTTGCATTATTTTTCCTTGAAATAGCCTACACTAATACTGTTTGTGTTTGCGTGTGTTAGTGTGGCACATTTAGCAGGATGTCTTCTCAAGACTCTACATGAGAATCAGCCAGAACTCAACATCACCAAACAAGATTCCCTGTGTGTTCAGATCGCTGCCCTGTGCCATGACATGGGTGAGGAGCACAAACATTCATGTGCATATTTACATAGAACATCTTTAAAGAAATCGTTAAAAGCAAACTGGTGTGTATTGCTATGTGTTGTTTTAAACAGTTTTTTTTTTTTTTTTTTTTAGCTTAATAATAAAATATGTTACTTTGTCCTTTCAGGTCATGGTCCCTTCTCTCATTTGTTTGATGGCATGTTCATCCCTGAAGTCCTGCCTGGTAAGTGTCTGAGTTTTCTCACTTCAGTGATTTCAGCTTGGCATTTAAGCAATAAATAATCAATATTTATTAAAGCTGTTGAATA
Source organism: Sinocyclocheilus anophthalmus (assembly GCA_018155175.1). Lineage (NCBI taxonomy): Eukaryota > Metazoa > Chordata > Actinopteri > Cypriniformes > Cyprinidae > Sinocyclocheilus > Sinocyclocheilus anophthalmus. Next base: position 121,364 of record JADLZN010002274.1, on the reverse strand, counting down.
CGTAAATATATGTATTTAATGCTAAACCACAAGCAAGGCAAATATATAATGTATGTAACTGAAAGAAAGATGGAGCTCAAATGACTTTCATTGTACAAATAAAAAACATTCAGTCACATCATTGGAGATTTTCGTGTGTGTAGCCTGAGTGCCAGTGACATGCATCATATGAATAATTTACAAATCACAATTATTAAATCAAGAAATAACAATAAGTTAGTTCATTCATTTTGAATCACTTTTTTAAGGAAAATCTGAGAGCAAACTAAATATTTTGCCATTGCTCAATAATCACTGTGTTCTTTATTAAATCAATGTAGTAGTTTGTGTTTGTGTGTGTGTGTGCAGACTGACAAATGTGTAAATGAGTCAGTGCATGTATGTACATTATTAAATCTGCCTTACATAATACCTAAAATCTCTTTTCATTTCTCAGATAAGCATTGGGAGGTAAGCATCATAAGTCTCCTGTACAGATACAAATATATGATAATATACATGTATTTCAAAGTCAGTGAGCTACATAGAATATCAAGTCAAAACATGCAAACTTATTTCATTTCTTAAAACATGTTTCTGGTCTTTTTGAATTTTACTGTTAAATGTGGTTTTATATATATATATATAAATACTGTGACTGCAGTTACTGTAGTACAAGTGTAAACTGGAAGCAGTAAATGGCAGTAATGTAAAACTGTCACAAATACATGACTTCCATGCTCTGAACATCCACCTTCAAAGTTGCTTCTTCAGAGAACATTTAGAATAAAAAAAAAAATAATATATATATAAACTACAAAGCAAGGTATGTAATTAATAAGGCTGTCAGAATTAACACGTTATTTTTGCGTTTAATCTTTTTCAGTTTAATGCATTAATTAATGAAATTAAAGAAAATAATGCAGCATCCTTTTTGTTTTCTTTTAGCTATTGTTATAGTAGACTATGTGAACATGCTATCAGGGGCCCCCAAAAAAAAACCAAAAAAAAAAATAAAAAAAAAAAAAAAAAACCCAAAGAGAAGTTTATTCGGTACTGGCACTCTGCTTGTGAAGCTGGTCTCTGTGAACACAGGCATCCAACACAAGCACGTGCACAGAAAGCCACTTCAGACAGACTGCCAGTAGTGCTTCAACAGACAAAAACACACACACAATTATGTCAAAATGTTCAGTTCATAAACAGTTTTAAATGAGTTAAAAAGGCCCAAATTATCATAAAGAGTTGGGAGAAAATCGGATATGTGTCAGATCCGCGTCATGTGCATTAGGTTTTAAAGAGACAGCGCTGCTTTTAAAGTGGAACCTGCTGCAGTCTGTGTCATTGATAGAAATCAAAGAACAAAGTCAAAGAGAAATCACTCATCTGCTCTAATCGCTGATAAACGTTTGTAGCTTGAAAAAATATTAAGCTATATACAATTTATAGTTCATTCACATATAATTTATTGTTTATGTGAAGATTCAAGTTGACTTAAAATTTATATTTTTCAAAGCATACAAAAATAATTGCTTTTAATTATAATATAATGTTGAATGGCTGTAATTAATGGCTAAAATTGAGGGAAAAGTGCATTTAATAGAGACATCAGTAACATTATTGGTATCAGTGATACTGGCCTTCATTAATAATAAGCTAGTTAGTAAAAAGATGCCATTAAACTCATATTTAAAATATACCTTCTTTATGTTGTCTCTACATTAATTTGGAGATCCAATATGAAATTATGAAAATATAAATACGTTACATTAATATGCGATTAATCATGATTAATTGCAGAAAAATGTGTGATTAATTAGTCATGTTTTTTAATCGATTGACAGCACTAGTACACTTTAATTGTACTGATGAGGATTTATGTTGTTCTTCTGAAGCATGAGCAGGCATCTGTTGACATGTTTCGCTGCATGAGAAAAAATGGACGGACAAGAGAGGACGCTATGTACTAGAATCCTACCTAAGAACTCCCTGTATTGAGGAATTAATTCTGAAAGGACAAAGAAATGGCCAGGTAAAATGTGTTTAAGCTGCTGTTTCATTATTTATCAGGATACAGTGTTTAAGGTCTACATATTTTCATTCTTGCAGTGGTCAATGAAGGGCAGGACTGAGGACAAATCCTTCCTGTATGAGATTGTGGCAAATAAAGTGAACGGCATTGATGTGGACAAATGGGACTATTTGGTTCGGTAAGTACTAATTTAAATTGCTGTTGAAATGGTTTGAACAGGTATTGAACAGCTGAAGATAAAGAATAAATGTGGCCCATTGTAAGTGTATTCATGTTTTATCAGCTATTGCGTTAGTGTAATTCCTCTCTTATTTTACATGTAGAGATTGTTATTATCTCGGCATTCCATGTGGTTTTGACTCTCAGCGTCTGCTGAAATCTGCTCGAGTGTGTAACGTGAACGAGAGGAAACACATCTGCTTCAGAGACAAGGTACCTGACAATTCACCTGTTCATTTACACCATCACTATGTGTGTATGATTTTGTGTTTTTGTTCCAAGAGACTCAAAACTTTTCACTTATAACTGCATGGCCACTTCTAAGAAACTTGGCTACACTTTGCAAACTCTGCTGGAAGAGGTGTATCTGCTGTCCGACTACAACAGAAATGCCCACTGATATGATTGGATAAAATCTTTGCATATGACATAAGTATTACACGTGGAGCTCTCTCAAACTGCATTTTTACTATTACAGCTGTCGAGATTAACTAATCGTGAAAAGGGATGATTATAGCATTACATGCAGATCTACTCCCATTGCATGAAAGGTTGCAGCACTGCAGTCATGTCTACTGAGCACACGGCCTAATGGTTAGAGAGTCTCAGTATCGGCATGATTTGTAGGTGGAGGAAGTGAATAAATTAATCCATTCCACACACGACTGAGGAGCCCTTGAGCAAGGCACCAAATTCTGATTGCTCCATAGTGCCGCAGCAAAAACAGCTGCCCACTGCTTTGGGTGTGTGTCCATGGTGTGTGTGTTCACTACTCACTGCTGTGTGTGTGCACTTGGATGGGTAAATGCAGAGCACAAATTCTGAGTATTGGACTCACATCACGTCACTCACTCACATAATGATCACAGTGCTCTCCTTACTGCAGTGTGATTTCTGCAATCTCATTAAATGCTTTCATCATAGCTAACACAGTGAAAACATGATGTAAATTAGGTCACTGATATTGTGAGTTTGGCAAAAAGGAGGAATCAAATCACTGATCAACTCCAGCGATTATAAAGAGCTCGATCATTGATCGCTTTCTGTATATAAAATACAAGCAGGTTTTTTTCATCAAAAAGGTATTTCTTTACCTCACAGACAGACATGATTGATGGACAGACATAAGTTGTTCAGAACCCCCTTGATTCCACATGACAGTGACACATGTTAAGGGTGTGTTGAGGGGAATTGTGACGACAAAATTCACCTGATTTCAAATCTGGGCATTTCAGAAGGGTAGAAAACAATTATTCATATTTTAAACTGGGAAGTGAGTTTTGAGTCAAAACATTATTGTACAGTAACCTCTCATATGTGTAAATATCATAACCATAACCAATAACCAATTCATAACCAATTTAATCATTATATAAAATGTTACAATAATAAAACTTCACTTATTGCCATTAATGTTATATTCTTTTCAAATTCTTATCAACATTTTATTAAAAGCATTACCACTTTTATATAAAAATATTGTCTTGTTGGTATTTTTACTTCCTTTCACTATTTAAAAATATACTCAGTTTCTATGTTCTAGTCCACGACTCTCTGTTTCTCTCACAGGTGGCAGATAACATTTATGGCATGTTTCACACCAGATACACTCTTCATCGTCAGGCTCTTCAGCACAAGATCGGCTACATCATTGACGTCAAGTGGGTTTTGTGTGAAAGAGCACACTTATTTATTTTATTCAATCTTTATGCATTACAGCATTTCCCCAGATTTTGCTGCATTTTACATGCGTACGTGTGTTTCTCTTTGTACATTAGGATTAAGGATGCTCTGGTGAGTCCAGATCGTAAGATCTCAGATGCCATAGATGACATGCTAGAGTACACCAAACTCACAGGTCAGAGAAAGCATGGGTACAAATCAAGAGAAATTATTATTTATATGATTTTGAGTTTTGTATTAAATGGCAGGTTGATTTTTTACGTCATATTAAGCTGGGTACATATACATAATACATGTTATGATTTTTGTTTGCTGAAAGGTAAAATTCAATGAGCTATTTCCCCTCTCTTTTAACAGATCACATCTTCGATCAGATCCTGAACCAGTCAGACTCAAATGCAGATCTGGCTAAAGCCCGAAGCATTCTGCAGGACGTTGTCAACAGACGGCTGCCAAAGTTTGTGGGAGAGGCCCGACTGAATGAAAAGGAATTAAAGGTACCTTACTGGTGCAATAAAACACATTTACTTTGTGTAAAAGTTAATAAGAAGACTATAATATTAAATTAAATGCAAGAAGTCAGAGTGTTACAACTGCCCCCTTGGTGGTGGGGGTGGCATTAATCGGCTGATGAGTCAAGAACAGTCTTTAACCAAACAAGATAGACATATTAACAGAATAACCCAATGAGATCATGTGGAGATAATATTCATCGTATTTTTATTTATTTTGTTCTTATATTAAAACGCACGACAGTGTTTAATGTATAACACTAATAATTTTTAAATGTAGTTTTACATTTAAATATGTTTATTTTCTAACAGAATAGTATGTCAACAGACAAACAAGGTGCTTAAACTGGGCCAAGTTATCATTTTTGCAGCATGATAAAATATGATATCGCTTGCCCACACTTCGATTAGCATTGGTTGTTCACGTAATTTTTTTTTTATAAATAACCTAGTGATAAAATGTTTGTACATTTAAATTCACAGTCATCTAAACTTTATACAGCAGAAGAAAAATACTGTACATCCAAAAAGTAACTTTTCATACCTCAAAATCAGTATTTTGTTGAAAACTTCTGCTGAGGTGAAATGATCTGTACTCCTTTTTCACAGGCAGAGAGAGAATCTTACTGAGCATGTGCTGATACTAAGTGTCATCACTCTAGCTTGTTTCTGATTGGAGGAAATTGAGTGCGTTACAATTGCCCAAAAATGTGTAAAAATGTCCAAATATAACAGATTTACTTTATGTTGGGATTATATAAACACTGGATATTTACAATGAATAATTGTATTTATAATAAATGTCCTAATGTATTTGACTGGGTAACTATTGTTCCTTAAACGTTTAGGCAATGCTGACAAAACATTGGGAGGACAAGGTCAAAAACCATCATCTGGATCTTGAGGAGGACTCAAGATTTTGTGTAAGGAATTGAATTTAAACAGATTTGTGTAGTTAAGTCAGATTAATGTGTGTAAATACGTGATCCCTTACAAGTCATTCACTTTAATGTCGTGTCACTGCTACTCTGGAGTGATGATCACTGAAGCCTGTATAGATTAATGTCAGTTCATTGGCATATGACACTCTGCAAATGCACTGAAAACAATAGCCTTTTTGTTCAATTTTTTTTTGGGAGTCCTTTCAGTCTAAAATGGCTGACTTTGCATTGCATTAATTATGACTACTAATGAAGCTCCCATTCCTTCCCTGTCATACCTAGGTTATGTTCGTATCAAGACATTTTCTGTTTTATGTTCTGCATTATTTTACATGTTCATGCATATAGTGTTAGTTTTTGCATCATAAATCATTAAGAGTAGTTACATTTTGTAGTTAGAGCACCCTGCTGATGTGTTATTGACGATTACTTAATCTTTAAAGATCATTAAATATAATTTCTTCTAAGGTGGTCTGTTTACTTTTGTAAATTGTCTATAGTATTTGTCATGTAATGATTGATTAGTAACCCTCTTTCTTGTTAGATACAATGCTGACCTGCTTGAAAACCATCCTTCGGAAGCCTTCAAGAATGCAGTGTATCAGGTACTCATCTCACTTAGCTCAGAAATGTATGAGACTGAATGATTAGAATGATCTAATTGACCTTAAAGTTTACTTTGTTTATATTTATAATTAATTATGTTGTCTATTAATATGTATGTTTTTATGTCATGTCCACACCGTTTGTCGTTTGAGTTGCTTGATATATTATTATTGAATATATATTTAAGAACAGTTTTATTGAAGATAAACGCCTTACATATCCTATGATTAATTAAATTACTTTATTAAGTGTGTTGCAAAGACTGACTGCTTTTAAAACAATTTATAAAATGTCTGCTTGCTCCAGTTTGGGAGATCAGCCTGATTGAAGCCTTCCGCTTAAGGTAGTCAATCAATTTCTCACATTTCTCAAATGTATGCTTCAAGATAGTAATTTCAGTATTATGCATTTCTTAAGCAATTACCAATTACTCAAATATCTCTATCTATAAATAAGAACAATACGTCTACTAAAACCTTGTTTTAAGTAAAAAAAAAAAAAAAACAAAAAAGGTTTTTGCTTGGCAGAGAAGTTATATTAAGCACCATTTCGACAAAATAATTCTTGACTAAGAGCTTATACTGACAATAATTATATATATATATAAATATACATTTTAATATTCATGTTTTAGTATTAAGATGTGTCTTTTTATTTGAATAGCACACACAATTTGGCAGTTTCTCAATTCATATTTTGTTTTTCTACTCATTTCATATTTAATGTGGTATTTGCATATGGCTGATCCTTAATTCCTTTAGGAAATACAAAAGGTCAGCTTGAAAGCCCAGCCTGTTAGAGCCTTCAAGATTCAAGTCTATAAGGTACTTTTTTGTGTGTGTCTTGTTATAGCACATACAATTTATTTTTTCAGGATTCACAGATGAATAGAAAGTTCAAAAGAACAGCATTTATATGAAACAGAAATATTTTGTAACATTATAAATGTTTTTACTGTCACATTTGATCAGTTTAATGCATCCTTGCTGAATAAAAGTATTAATTAAAAAAATATCTTACTGATCCCATCTTTTGAACCAGAGTGTACATTTTTCCTCTGAATGATTTTTTGTTTACATTTTTTTCACTTTTCATATATTGTGATAGAAAATTCTGAAGGATCCCTGGGAGAATCTGCTATTGGAAAAACAACTGAAGGCTATGGACTTTAACATTTATGTATGTTTAAACAGTAAAAAAAATAATAATGTAAGTTTTGTAGCGCTCATCTTTTCACAGTCTGTTTCTGTCGTGTCTGAAATCTCTTCTCATTCAGGTTCTTGAGATGGGTTTTGGTGAAGTGGGCAAAGAGCCTATTGATAATGTTCATTTCTACAGCAAGAGTGACCTAAAGACAGCATTCAAGATGAAGAAGTACCAGGTAAGAAATCTGACTTACCTCAAACATTTATCATACTGAACGATTATTCAGGATTATGATTCTCTTGAGCATTAGATTGTCTGTTTAAGTTGCTACTAAGATAGATAGATAGATAGATAGATAGATATGTAATCCCTCTCTCCCGGGTCCTCACCGCCACACCACTTTTTTGTTCCGAGTGGGTCTCGAACCCAGGTCTCCGGCATGGGAGGTGGATGCACTAACAAGGAGGCTAAAGACTGCAGCCACTAGTGGCCACTAGCCACTCCGTTACGGACAAAGATGTACCGTAATGGACCAAGGGATATATATATATATATAGATGATAGATAGATAGACAGACAGACAAGACAGACAGACAGACAGACAGACAGATAGACAGATAGACAGATAGATAGATAGATAGATAGACAGATAGACAGATAGACAGATAGTTCTTCAGGCTTTACATATTTTGTGGTGTATATATACCAGAGTTCATCTCTGGGTAAGTGAAAGCATGATTCCTGGCTTGAGAAAGGCTGGTTACAGGTTGTGTGTGGTTTCTCTTGTCCCTGCAGGTCTCAAGCCTCAAGCCAGAGAAGTTTCACGAATTTCTTGTTAGGGTCTATTATGATCCAGCGGATCAGAAGCATCAGAGGGAGGTCCCGCAGAAAGCTGAGAAGTGCTTTCATGAGTGGTGCAAAAATCCAGAGAACACATTCATTGATTGCGGTAATTCTGATTCAGGTCATTTAGGAAATTGTGCTGCTATATCTGCATTTGTGTATCTATATTAATGTTAGTGTATCAGCTATGCTGTATACATTTTTACTTTCTGCTTTTAATTTATTTGCATATGTTATCGGATGTTTTTATTCAGAGTAATTTATACTTCTAACCAGGTATAATGTGATAAAGAGTCATGAATCTCTTCATTTGAATCTCTTAATCTGCATTTGCAGTGCATTATGTTGTAAAAATATAAGCAGCAAAGGATACATATAAGGCATCTGCAAAACCCAGGTGCTGCTCCAAAATGTAGGCCACCTTTGCTCACCGTCCACTTTGTTACAGAGAGAAATATGTTCCCTGAAAAACAAGGAGAAATTACACATTTTTAGAAGGCAAACCCCATATATAATACACAAACCTCTCAGAATCATAGTGAAGTTCTTCTCTTACCATGAATTATCAGTCTCAGAGTGGCTGGTCTGCTCATGTCTTTCTTGATGCTTCATTGCAGTTGCCTTTAAAACACACACACACACAAATCCAGTGAATCTTAAAGGGGTCCTATTATGCTTTTTCACTTTTTGAATTTTAGTCAGTGTGTATGTTTGGGCATAAAAAAAGATCTTCAAACTTACAAATCTCATTCCCCTCCAAAGGGATATATTTAATAAAAAAAAAATCCCTTTCAGAACTACATACCTCCTCCGTTTGACACAGCGTGTGTTTTCCGGGTTTTGTGATGGCCCGACTCCCTGACAAACACAAAAAATTGTGGGATACATGGGAAACCCTAAAAAGCAAATGGATGAAAAAAATGTAAAAAAATTACAGTATATATTTCTTATATAATAACTGCATGATCATTTGAATATGATATCTCAGACAAAAAAAATCAGTCAGTTGGTAAGGAAGGGGAGGAAAGGAAAAGAGAAGGGAGGTAGCATGAACTCTGTTTTCACTCCAAAAAACTATTGTGCTACAATTATCGAAATTATCGCATCACTACTGAGTGTCAGTTGGTAAGCATAAAATCCATCATGGAATATACTATTGTGTCTTTCAACAAATTGTTCATCAGTATAGTCCAGATAATACTGATTAGGTATATTATTACATAGAAATATTAATTAGCGTTATTATTATGGGGTGGTTTATATCTAAGTGAAGGCTAGTTGTCAGTGGGATGCCCTGGTGGTTCAAAGGCAAACGCAGAGAGCACAACAATGTGGACTGTCGAGGAGCCTGTGTGGCTGGAAGATAGACTGGCTTAGACAAGAGGACTGATTAGACAAAAGTGAAAAACTTCTTAATGGGCAAGGACCAATGGATAACAAATAAAAAGTGGAAACGAGGGGGGGTGAAGCGTACACAAAAACAATTTATGACAAGATGGCCACGAAAAATAAGTTATTCTACAAGTGTGTGTAGCCACACTGACACAGTTACTATAGTGGAAAGGGGACAGTCATAATTGGGGCGTAGTTGTTACATATATAGCAGTTCAATATTTATGGTATATATGCTCCCGTGAGTGCGGGGGTGATACATTTTTCTTGTAGAGTGGACACGACAAGCTTCTAAGTGCATTTATAAAGCATTTACATGGTTGACCTCATACAGTGTTTGTGGCGGGGGGTGACAATGACTGTCTGTGGTGCAGTCGTGGCCTAATGGTTAAGAGTCATACTTGAAACCAAAGGTTTCCATTTGGGATCCCATATTTTTTTTACAGAGCTCTTGCATAAACATATGAATTGTTAATAATTTAACAATTTTTTTTATATTTATTCTTATTTTTTTTTTACATATCAACTCTACATTTATGCTGTGTATTTTTCCGGATGTTTAGTAATTTTGTTACATATTTTCAAAATTACTCAACTACACCATTAGTGGTCATTTGAAATATTACAGTTTTCTGGAAAACAATCTTCATGCTTGTCTAAATCAGTGGTTCTCAACCCCCCACTAGGGGGCCTCAATGATCCTCCAGGGGGGGCGAAATAATTTATAGTATATTCAATTCACTAATTTTATGATTTATATGTTACATTTGAAAACAATTTAAGGGTGCTTTCACACCTGCCTCATTTAGTTCGGTTGAATCGTACTAGAGTTTGTTGTCCCTCTTGGTGCGGTTCGTTTGGTCAGGTGTGAATGCAGCAATCGTACTCGGGTGCGCACCAAACAAACGTGTCTCGGCCCGATTGCAAACGGACTCTGGAGCAGTTCGCTCGTGGGGAGAAAGCAATTCGACCCAACGGACCAAAGAACAAAGCGGTATCATAATTTATAACGGGAAATATGCTATATAAAAAGCAGCAGTTAGTGTCTGATTCTGTGAGTGAGAATATTTGTTATTGCAGTTGAAAACCAAAGAGCAGCTCTTCATATTAAAACGTTGTGAAATTGCTCTTCTCCGTGCATTGCAAGAATGCTGTCCGGACAAAGCCTTGTTTCATGCTGGCTGTAAATGCAATATACACATATATATACATATATATACAGTATATGTGTTTGTGTGTTTGTTTTTGTGATGTTATATATAGAAATAATATAAATTATTGAACCGTCCAACCTTTTTCCCAGTAAATATATTTCTAAAGCTGCTGTTGACATTAAATTTTTACCAGATGTCAGTAGCAAACCAAGTAATCCATACATACACATAAACAAAACAAAAAATTTCAAATAAGTTGTGTAATAAATGGAATGACCAGTTAAAAAAGTATCGACTACTGATTTGCCTGGGTTATGTACTAGAGATTTTTACAAAAGCCTTTTTTTTTTTGTTGGTAATGATAGCTTCAAGACGCCTCCTGTATGGAGAAACTAGTAAAAATATCAAATCTTAAAATATAATTTAATATAATTCTATGTAGATGATAGGATTTTTTGTGTGCCTTTTAAATCATAAACTCCTCTTAAAACACTGTAAAAACTTACGGTGGTGAGAGTAATTCCTTTTTCATCTCACACTGGTTAGTCCTCGACTAGAAACGGACAGTTATAATGAAAAATTAATACACATTTTATCATTATATATATTTCTGCTGTAGGCCTTGGTTCAAATCTGTTAGGGCAATAAACTCTACATAGGGCAATGCATTTTATGAACTAAAATTTGCCTTTTTTCTGTCCTGCAGATCTTCAACGACCCCATTCATGGACACATTGAGCTGCCTCATCTGCTGGTGAAGATCATCGACACTCCTCAGTTTCAGAGACTTAGACACATCAAACAGCTGGGAGGAGCATATCTGGTGTATCCTGGAGCCACTCATACTCGCTTCGAACACTCTCTGGGGTAAAGTTAAAAAAATAAAAAAGTTTTAATGTATATGCAGTATACAAATGAATGAAGGCTTAGAAGTTTTTAGAGCTATTGTAAACTCTGCTGGTGTGTGGACCTCATCAGACTCCTTTGTGGCAGATGATCGATAATACAGTAATTGCAGTAAAACTAAACATTTTCCCTGACAACTCATCTTTTCAATGTGAAATTAGGTATTATGAACCAACTATACTATTTCCTGTACAAGTATGGTGAATCATTCTGAATTAATTCCCCTTTAGCTTTTGGAGTCAGCATGCTTTGCCCATTACCTGGAAGTAACTACACTCTTAAAAATAAAGGTGCTTCACGATGCCATAGAAGAACCTTTTTGTCTAAAAGGTTCCATAAAGAACTTTTAACATCTGAAGAACCTTTCTGTTTCACAAAAGGTTCTTTGGGGTGAAAGAAGGTTCTTCAGATTATAAAAAGGTAAGAAAGAGATGGTTCTTTAAAGAACCTTTGACTGAATGCTTCTTTGTGGAACCAAAAATGGTTATTCTATGGCATCGCTTGAAGAACCGTTTGAAGCACCTTTATTTTTAAGAGTGTATGCCATAATGTTCAATACAGATTGTGTATATTTTAATAGTGTGCCTTCGCATTTGTAGCATAAGTCATTTTCTGTGACAAGTCCTAAATATTAGTAGTTTGATCTGTGAAAACACTCATATCATAGATGGATGCTGTTCCAGATGCAATGTGCAGACCCTTTCCTCCATAAAGCTAAAAACACATTGCAAACAAACTATCAAACTGTTGATCATGAAGAGGGAAGACACATAACTCTTCCATGCAATTCATTTTCACAAGCAATGCTTCTGAAAAGCAGTAGTTGTAGGATTAGGACAAGTGTTGATGAAACATTATGAGACCATGTCTTCATGAGCAACTTAAACATATGCTAACATCTTGAAAAACATTTTCATGAGCTACAGACTGTAATGCTGTTGAATGACACACAGACAGATGGTAAAACAGTAATTAATGTCAGGTAACACGTTTGCAGTTGTTACAGTGCTCTTTCTACCAGTGACCCTTCAAAATGACTTATTTTTATTGTATAAGTCATCAGGTTGATTCAAATGTTTTAAACATGATTAGAATAATCTCATAATTCTGGTGTTACCGAAAGCTCAATCTACTTTACCAGATTCTGAAGCAGTGAGTCAATTGGTCAAATGATGCAAAAGGATTTATTCTGTTTTGTTTAAAATGCTGTCTTTTCTGTGTGAAGGATGGCACATTTAGCAGGATCTCTGCTCAAAGTTCTGAGAGAGAAACAAGAGAAGTGCATCGAAAAGATAGAGAAGGATATTAAAAAGCTTGGAAAGAAACCGGAGAAGCTAAAAAAGAAAGAGGAGGAGCTCAAAGAGAAGAAGAAAGAGCTCATTACTGAACAAGAAATGCTGTGTGTTCAAATTGCTGCTCTGTGCTATAATTTAGGTGAGTGATAGCAATGTGCATGTGCACATTGAGCAGTGTAAAAATACTTTTTTGTCTGTAGTTTTTTTTAATTTTTTAAATGAAGCACTTATAAAGATAAAAACATATTAAAAGTACGTACAATGAATGTTCACAAGAACGATTTCATTTATTCGCATGTTTTTTAGACAAAGGTAAAAATCACTTCACACTAAAAAGTCAATTGTATTTTAAAACCAAGTAAAGCAATACATATATATCCTATATTATATCTCTATTATATTGTGTGTGCTTCATTGATTTTAATGATTTAGCTATAAGATGATGTGATGAGATAATGTTCACAAACTTACCTAAATCTGATCCTCTTTTACATTTATGTCCAAACACCATGTGAACGTGGATTTTGCATCCTTTAATGTCAGACAATAGATGTGATTCATGTATTTAATTGAATGAAGACAGTATGGAACATGTTCTTCACGGTAAAACATTTTTTTTAAATTTTACAGAAAATAACAGATTTTTTTCCAGGTTGTTTTCTTTTTTTTTGAATTGCAGTCAAAACTCTGTACAATTATCTCTGAATTAAATACTTGGCTGTTATTTTAAGTATTATGACATTAATGACAAATTAAAGTAATTCACATTTTTTATACAGAAAAACTACAGTATTTTGTACAGTGTTTTCTGTTTTCTTAAATTACAAACAAATGTATGTAAAATTACAAAAATAATCTGTAATTAATACAATAACAAAACCATTAAATGATACAATTATCTAAATGACTAGCAGCAACAGTAAAATCTCCTTATTTAAACAAGCTGACAGCACTGTTAATTTACAGGCATGTCCTAAATTAATACAATCAAACACCTTCACTGTAAAATTAACTAATTAAGTAAACAACCCTGACCTTCTGACCCTTTACTTTATAACATCAGCTTTTCTCTGGCTGTCATAACTGTATGTTTTGTAAGACACATTTGTTATAAGAACATTTGTTAGAAAACAGTCTGACCACACCATTTTTGATTCAAATATTTTTTTATGTCATTGACTCACACAAACCTCAAGAATCAGCACATGAATCTCAACAATGGTGACAGCCATTGTTGAGGTCCATATGCAGATTCTTGATGTCTGTGACTCTACATGTTCTTAAAATGTCTTCAAAATGGTTTAAAAACTTTCAAAATATCAAAAAAAGACTACATTTCAAACAGTACAATTCCAAGACTACAACAAAATGAAATGAACAGATTTAGCTTGTTTGGACATTAAATATTTCGGTTGAGCCACTATACAATGGCAAGTTCGTCATCAGTATGTAAACAACATCTAATCAGAATTTTCTCACATATTTTGTTATAACAAATGGATTTTAGAAACACAGTTATGGCAGCCGGAGAAAACATCTCTATTCTCAATAAGAAATGTTGTATGAAAGAATAAAGACTGGTTTGTAATAAGTGAAGATGCTGAGATCTAGAGAGATCTGTTAGTGTCCAATGTTCTTTTGGGATTTAAAGGGTTTCTGTTGTCTGTGTTTTGTTGGTCACCATTGCTGTTTGCAGTGATAGTTATTCTTTTTTGCTTGTGTGCTGTTGTTAGCTGATGGTTAACTGCAAAAAAGAAAATGTAGTTTCACAAAGAATGTTTCACGATGATAATCCAGACAATACCTGTAAAGTAACAGTAAAAAAAAAAAAAAAAAAAACTTTTGAGAAAAGATAGGCTGCTGTACCTTAATTTTACAGTTTTTGTTTGGCAGCTGTTTCCGCCAGTCATTGACCATTTAAAAAAAAACAATAAAAAAAACACTTTAACCGTTATTTCCATTAATGGTAAATGTTTGGCACCCTGTGCTGCCAAGCATTTCACTGTTTTATTTTTAGGTTTATTTTCTTTTACAGTGCTGAGCAACATATGAACCGTGAGTTGATCAGTATATTTTATGTTTTTATCTTTAAGGTCATGGTCCATTCTCTCATCTGTTTGAGAAATTCATCCATAGAGCCTGGCCTGGTAAGAGTCTGAGCCTCTCTCTTGACTGATACCAATGTTTGTGGTCAGATGTGTGATCAATAACTGTTCATTATTTAACAGTGCTATTCGGAGCTAATATTTATATAAATGTTATTAACTTTTTCTCTAGTACCATGTACATATTTACCTGAAAATGTACCTTTACATGAAGAATTATCACGTTGTGTTCTTTCCGTTGATGACTTTTATTGTCATTTGAAGAAGGTTGAAGTCAAAGTCACTTATAGCCTTTCTTGTTTACATTTACTGCATACGTACATCAGTATATGCATGTTTAATATTTAGAAGTATGTAGAAGTAATTGGACAGCAGGAATAGTTGTTAGTTTTGATTTTTGACGTTTTACAGCTGCTGCCGGTGGCAGTGGAGATGACCAACAACCGGGCCCATCAGAAGAGAAGAAAAAGAAAGAAAAAGAAGAGAAAGAAAGAGCCTCAGGTATTCCCTACGTTCCTGGATCGAATGTCCCCACAAGTCTAGGAATACCAGAAATTGTAGAATTTGTGGGGACATTTTTTTTTTTGCAGAAGGCTTTTAGTGATGGTTGTGTTTAGGGTAAGGTTTTAGAGGACATCATATACAGTTTGTTCTGTATATAAATAATTATGTCTATGGAAAATGCCCATAAAACATGGAAACCTAACGTGTGTGTGTGTGTGTGTAGAAAAAAACTTTCACTAATGCAATGGTTGTCACTTTAGTTTCAATTCATAAGTCAGTTCTTGTGAGATCACTGATAAACATGTCATGTATAATAACCCCTGTTTGCTCTCTTTTTAGATGATAAGTGGAAGGTAAGCACCATGACTCTCCTGTACAAATATACATGTATTACAAGTAGCATTTTAAACTCTGTGTATTGTATTATGCTTAAATGAATGTGCTATTTAATTGGTCGTATTGCGATGTACTCAGTCATCTAACACAAATACATTACAATACATAAAACTATATTAAACAAGCATAGAAATGTGATGTCCAACACAACAATGTATGAAAAGGAGCTGAAAAAAAAAACAAGAGAGTTAACAGCAAGGCTAGGGAAAACAAGCTGCACAAATTAGGTTTAGTGAATAATGTTCAGTGAATAATTTGGGTGAACAGAGTAGACCTTTTTGGAGCCTTATGAGAGCATTTAATTGGCTAAACGAACTTACTAAACAAACGTTCCTACTGAATATATAAGCCATGCAATCACACATGAACAGTCCGTATTTGTGAAAGAGAAATAAAATAAAAAACATTGTTTGATATGCTCTCTTGTTTACAATATAGCCAAAAGACACGCTTATCCAAATAGCACTTATCAGTAGCAATCTAGATAGAATCAGTTAAAAAAAAAAAAATTGTGGTTTAAATACACTTAAGCTCTACCTTGAACATTTGATCAACAGTATTCAAAAGATTGTCTTCTTTTAACAAATAAATGGGCTTTTCACATTTGAGTTAACCCTGGGTCATTCTAAACCCTGGGTAAATAAAGTTTTGGGTTATTGCTTGATGTTTCACACTGCTCATAATTCACTCAGAGTTAACAATTGATGTTCACACTGTACATTCCTAAACCCTGGGTTAACACTCTTAATTGCATATTTGTGTTGTCAGTGCCATTGACTGAATGAAATGCAGCATGTTACCTGTTTATAACTGCTCTAGCATTGCTCATACTGTATGTTGTCGACTGTACTAGCAGGCTTATACTGAATGGCCTTTCCAGATTATAAACGAAAAAATGAAAAGGTCTCTTCTTCACCTCACATGTCATATTTCTGTAACCATTTGTCATTTCCCCCCTCAAATACTGAAACTACTGTTGAAATGATGTGATGTTTCTGAGACTGTCCAAATCATGTGAGTAGAAGACACGCAATTGGTTGCCTGTTGCTAAGCATGTAGCTGTAACATCAGTTCACACTGCAACGTGTTTGACTCTGCAATGTGGTGTTAACACCACAAAAACAGTGCTAAACTTGCTCCAGAGCTGGATTTCATAACCCTGGGTAAAAAAAAAAAAAAAAAAAAAAACAAGTGCACATTTTTGTGGGGTTAAAAGCGGGGTTTAGACGACGAGAACCGGGGTTACGTGCAGTGTGAAAATCCCTTGAGAGGAATAAGCCAACATTACATTCTGTGGAAATTGACAAGAATAGAAATACAGGCCACTAATAAATTGCAAATCACTTCATGAGAAACACTGACTGTTAAATATAATCTATTTATCAGTCATAATTTAATAAAAATATAATTAGATGCTCAGTCTTGATTAATCCTGTATTATTACTGTATGTATTTACGGATGTATATACGGTTTAATTTATTTCCAATATTTATATTGTCTCTCTCTAGGTGGCCTCAATCTGGATATTTCTGGACATCGTAAGGAATGAAGGACTAAACACAGAGCTGACAAACAAGGATCTCACCTTAATTCAGAAGTTAATTGAGGGGGATTATAAAGCAGTTGAAAAGGTAACATCCTGTAAACTGCAATGTCAAACAAGTTATGCAGAGTTTAAGTTGAGTATTAAAAGTATTTGAATTATTCTTTATTAGAACAAGTCTTTCCTGTATGAGATTGTGGCAAATAATTGGAATGGCATTGACGTGCGAAGATGGGACTATTTTGCACGGTAAATAAATAACAATTCTTTTACACATATAACTTTTTTAAAATTGATTTTCTTTTACAAAACTGCGCAAAAAAGTGCTTAAATGCCCAGTGGGTGATTTGATGTTGAAAAGATATCAAATTGACATCAAAATGTACGTGAAACAACAGGTCAAATGTGCAAATCAAACTGATGTCAAAAACTTGACATGATGTTGATTTGATATAAAGTGAACATCAAACATATTGGCCTATACATACATTAAACTAATTTCAGTGTGGCATTAACTTCTTATTTTTACCCAATTACCACTGGAAGAAATTGCTGTCCAAACTGACCTTAAAATAATGTTACAGCATCATAATCAAGTCTTGACTAATATTTGATGTCAAATTGATATCAAGGTGCCCTCTGGATGGTTGATAGTCTGATTTACATTTTCGATTCTTATTTTCAAAATATATTCATATTCTTTGTATACCGAATATAATTTATTTCAGGTTTATTTAACAGGGACAATGCACATCAACAATACATAAATGCACAATGTGCCAGAATTAGCCAGAAGGCTATTTTGCATCTGCAGTCTCTGGACCGATGGTAAAATTGTCACCCTAAAAATATAAAAATGTAATCAATACATAATACTTACATACTCCAAAATACATATAACATTCACACTAATTCCTAAAAAAAAAACATCCGCTTAAAAGTTATACTATACACAGAACCAACAAATCAATACCAGCTCACTCATACACACAATCCACTATCAAACAAACTAAACAATATATCAATAATATCACAATATCAATATACAAACAAAAATAATGTAAGCATACAAACAAATAACAGTAACCCTAATCATTCAGTCAGTCCTAAACCAAACAACCTCTTTTACATAAAAATATCAAACTAGCAAAGCAAAAAAGACAAGACGGCAGCAGAGTTTAAGTTATAAAATTAATGTTGACCGTGTTTAATACTTCAGAAAGTTCTTTCAACATACATGTATTCATCCCAATGACATCTTTAGCTCGAGATGGCCTAAGGGATCTAATCACTCTCATCACATCTGACTCAGTGATAGATTCTATGTTGAAAGCTGGATACACAGCTTTCTTGTCTGTTATTTTAAGTATTATAACAAATGACAAATTAGAGTAATTCACATTTTATATACAGAAAAACTACTGTATTTTATACAGTATGTTTTTTGTTTTCCTAAATTACAAACAAATGTAAAATTACAAAAATCTGTATAATACAATAACAAAACGGTTAGATGATAAAACGGTCAAATGACTAGCAGCAACAGCTGCCAAGCAAAAACCATAAAATTAAAATAAAATCTCCTTATTTAAATAATCTGACAAACACTGGTTATTTTACAGGTATGTCCTGAATTTTTATGATCAAACACCTTCACTGAAAAACAAAAGAACAAAAAAATAAAAAATAAATGAAAAAACCGGTCAAATGACTGGCAGCACAGGGTGCCAAACAAAAACCTTAAAATGAAAGTAAAATCTCCTTATTTTAAACAAGCTGACAAGCATGTGCATTTACAGGCATTTCCTAAATTCTACAATCAAACCACCTTCCACTGTAAAATCAATAGTTAAGTAATTAAATGTCAAAGGACTGGCAGCAACCGAACAGGAAACACTAACAGATCTCTATATATCTCAGCATCTTCACTTATTACAAACCATATAAAAGTTGGAAAATAAATAAATGTAACAATGCTCGTACTTTAGACATCTCTGATGAGGTTAATGAATCGGGCCACTATACAATGGCAAGATCATCATCAGTACGTAAACAGCTTCATCTAATTAGAATTTGTTTCGCAGGTTTTGCTATAACAAAAGTGCTTTAGAAACACACAGTTACAGCAGCCAGAAAAAAACTATTATTATTATATTTGTATAATTATGATTGATTATTTAAAAATAAAAACATCAAATAAAACTCTGGTATTCTAAATAGTGTGTGTAGATATATGACAGAAATAAAGTCAAACTGTAATGCTGAGTGTGGAGTGTTGACGTGTTTGTCTTTTTTTCAGTTGATTTCATCTAAGGCTGTTGCTGAAGTCAGTTGTAGTTCTTGTTTCTCTTTTCTTCAGTGATTCTGCTTGTTAACAGCAGCTGTTCATCAGTGTCTGAATTCACTCATTAGTGTTCATTCTCTCTGTCAGGTGGACTGTATTAGTAAACTCATGTAGAGAATAGTGAATGAGAGTGTAGGGTGTGATTTGAAACACAGCCTCTGAGTGTCGAATCTGAACGCTGTTACTACAAGGACTGCAGAAGGATACTTTCTCGAAAATAACAAATATTACCCAGAACACGTTGTTTTGTTACGGGATTGTACTGTTGTAATGAAAAAACAGGATGTTACTGTCAGAATATGGCCGTTTTTACAGCAATTTTTTAGTGTAGTTATTAGTTTTTGCATGTGTGCTGTTGTTAGCTGATGGTTAAAAAAAAGTTTCACAATGATAATCCAGACAATACCTGTAAAGTAACAGTAAAAAAAACGTTTTAGAAAAAAATAGGATGCTGCAGTTTTTGTTTGGCAACTGCTTCTGCCAGTCACTGACGTTTAAAAAAAAAAAAAACTTTTTTTACCATTATTTCCATTAATGGTAAACATTTGGCACACTGTGCTGCCAAGCATTTCACATTTTTTATTTTTTATTTTTTTTTACAGTGTATCAAACAGCTTTACATAAAAAAAAAAAACATTGAAAGAGATGATGCAAATGTTGTCCTCTCATGTGTCCACCATCACATCAGTAGTGTCATTAAAGATGATTTATTCAACATGGATTAGGTCGCCTCATGGTGGCCGCCATGATCAGATCACATGAGCAGTCTAATATTAGTAACCCTTCATGTTTGGACACTTTCACTTGTGGAACAAATTAACCATGACTAGATAAAACATTTCTATAATAGTATCAATAACTGAAAATTGTCACTTATGTATGATGCCGCATGCTATTAGGTGTCAGTATAAAGTCAGAGATCAGTCATAACAGTCAACAGTATTGAGCACACTCATGTTCTCTCTTTCAGAGACTGTCATTATCTCGGCATTTCTAACAGCTTTGACCATCAGCGCATGCTGAAATCTGCTCAAGTCTGTAAAGTCAACGGGACGAATCACATCTGCTTCAGAGACAAGGTACATGATACACAAGATCCCTCGTCAACCAGTGCTTATTCGATGGCTGATTGTTTTCAGTCTGTTTGATAGCACTGCAAGTGTAACATCCATATAAAACAACAAAACACTGACTTTAGTTGCACTGTGCACTATGACATTCACCCAATCATTAGTCATCTTACAAGTTTCCACTTCAGCTAAATTTAAGAGTGATATTTATGAATAACCTTTATATTTCAATATTTGCAACTTAATGTTAGTCATACTCACATAAAACCATTTAATGATTTAAATCGAATGATTAATATTTGACTGTGTTTGTGTCATTCTGTCTCTCACAGGTGGCAGATAATATTTATGACATGTTTCACACCCGCTACACTCTATATCAGCAGGCCTACCAGCACAAGATAGTCAACATCACTGAAAACAAGTACATTTTTATTTTATTTTATTATTATTATTATTCAGTTAAAAACTTTTTTTAATGCATTATTTTTTGAGTAATTTACCGTTTCAAGTATTTTTCTATTTGTTTATTAGAATCATAAAAGCTCTCTTAGAGTAAAGACACGCTTGAGATATACCCGCTTCAGAATACGTTTCACCAGATGATATCAAGCAGAAGATCGAAAATATTACAAGCAGTTCACGAAAACGCAAGATGCCATCATCTGAAGATGAAAAGACTGCAAAGTTCATTAAACTGACAGGTAAGTTGTAAACATGGAAGTTTTAAAGTTCTACTTCTTGTCATTTGACCAGAAGAGTTTCCGTCAAATTGTTCTCCTTCTATCAGATCACATCTTTGAGAAGATCTTGTACTCCAGTGATGACAAGCTGAAAAATGCCCGAAAAGAGCTTGAAGATGTTGTGATGCGACGCCTGCAGAAGTGTGTGGGAGAGACTCGACTAAAAGAAATTGAAGAGAAAGAAGCCTTCAAGGTAGAAGAAAAATGAGAAAAACACAATGTTTTATTTAAATGCCTTCTTCAAGTTACTTTTCTTCCAGACATTGAGGAGGGCACTGCATTTACAATGTTAAAACATCATCTTTGACTGCTGGCCTGTTCTTTATTGTTTCCTTTCTCCTTCACTGCCGCTGGATTTTGAAAGGTTGATTGTTGCGAGTAATTCACTAGTGTGAATATAATTATAGTGAAGCATATCTTTAAAACTCTTATCATTAAAATTCTAATCTTGCCCTTCTAAACTGTGCTTTAGTGTTATAAATTGTCATTTTGAATCGGTAAATGCAATTTGTATTATCACTCCATTGAAATTACATGTTCTTGTTTGTATCCCAGTTTGCTGGTAGATGGTTGGCAAACTGGGTCAAACAGTGTCAAGATCACAGAAACGAAATAATTAATATACAGATATATTAAGGAAAAATGTAACTGATTAAGTTCCTTATCAGAATCGTGTCCCTTTTCAATTATTTTTCAAACCTTAATTAAATTAACTTAAATATAACAGCACTCTAGAATGCTCTATGAATGATATGTCCCATTAATTAGTGTCAGTAAATGCATTAACAAGCATTAAATAACAATGAGCAATATATCTGTTACAGCATTTAATAATCTTTGTTAACGTTAGTTAATAAAAATACAGCTGTTTATTGTTAGTTCATGTCAGCTCAGGTCCAGTAAATTCTATGAACAGATACATTTTATTTTTATACTGAATGTTCAAATTAACATGAATAAATGTGAATAATATGCTAAATTAATATGCTTTAGAAGTATCTTTCATTGTTAGTTCATGTTAGCTAATATAGTTAACTAATTTTAACAAATGTACCTTACTGTCCACCGACAAATCCTCTTTCATTTTCTCTGACATCTCATCATTTCAAACATTAAAATTGATAGAAATGTGCAGTTAAAAGGCAATCACATTTTTTTTATTTATTGGGGCACACACTCTCATATAGATCATTTGTTTTCATTTGTTGAACTTAAATCTGCATTTCTACAGGATAACTGGAATAAAGCAGTGGACGAGTGGAACAAACTTCACCCAACTGTGTTCTTGGATAAGAAGGATTTCAGCACTGAAGTATGCTGTGTTCAAAACAACATTTCCAGTCTTTTTTTTTTTATTAGTTGCTGTCATCAATAAGAGAAAATAAAATTAATAATAATTAAAATCCAATTTTGTTTCTGAAATTAATCATGATTAGTCACAATTAATCCCACCTAACATTAAAGTTTTTAAATATACTTTTATATCGCAATAATTTCACATTACATTTTCAAATGAATGTAGAAAAAGCATAAGGAGAGTATATTTTTAATATTTGTTTAATGCCATCTTGTTTTTTGTTTTTTTATGACTGAAGGCCAGTATCACTGATACCAATACTACTACTAATGTCTCAATTAATTTTTTTTCTAATATTTAACCATTGACTATAGCCATTCAGCATTACAGTATAATTGAGAGCTGTCCATTTTAACATTTATTAGACTTTAAAAAAAAAAACTTCTAATTTAAGTGAACTTAAAACAATTTTCACATAAACAAACACATTAGAATAAATGCTGTGGTCACACATTTATTTATTTTGTTTTGCTTTTCTCTTTTTCGGACCGGCCTTTTTTTTTTTTTTGTTTTTTTTTGTTTTTTCTTTTTTTTTTTTTTTTTGTTTTGTTTTTTGTTTTGCTTGTTTTTTCTTTTGTTTTTTTTTTTTTTGTTTTTTCTTTTTTTTTAAAGTGTCCTTCAGCAGAAGAAATATACAGAAATTGAAATTGAAGTTATTAAACACTATTTTAAATTAAATATAGAGGAATCCTTAAAGCAATAAAAGTTATTGATTTCCTCTTTTTCTTTTATTAAAAAAACAGACCATACAGATTATTCGGTTTATCTTGGCTATTATTAAGAGCTGCCGCTGCTGAACATGACACGGATCTGACACGCATCATATTTTCTTTCAACTCTTTTTACCTTTTCTGACCCAATTCAGGTCTTAAAGTCTCTATTAATGAGCTGACGAGTTGAATCGGGTGTGTTTGATGAGTGAGACAGTGCTGGGCTGCTTCAGGACAGTTTTGAAACCATTTTTAGAGACATGTTCTTAAATGTGACTCGTATATAATATATTACATGCATGCACAGATTTAAGGTAGCTTTAATCACCTTTTTGGTAACTTCATGAGTTAACTGACTACGAAATTGCATGTACGTAGTTTATTTCACGCTTTGATATAAAAGGATACAGGCTACAGCGTGCTGGCGCCTTTGTGCATGCAATTGAAGAGCACGCGCTCCGGACACAGGAAAACCGTTCCGGCTCGTTTATAATGTGCAACTAGTCTCAGCCTCAGATGTCACGCCCACGGACTGTTGGCTGAACGTCTCATGCATATGGCACACAAAAGTGGAAACGCTTCAGGATTTTCGAAGTCGCCATCGGATTGGTTGAATTATACAGGATGTGTTGCGTTCTTTAACATTCCGTCTGGAAATGTGGCACCAAACCCCCTCATGGAAGGAGAAAGCCATCGTGTTTACAACTGTGACGATGAGCGCTTATCAGGATCAACTAAACGCTGGATTTTCAAATGTATGTGAAAAATTTAAAGTTTGCGGCATAGAATCTTTAAAATACGTCCGAGAGTTTTACACACCGGTCTGTTATTGTGGCGACATTTCCACAACTCGAAACGTGACGCTGAACTGTGATTGGTTGTTTGACATGTCTGTCAAACAGCCTCATGGGTGGGCCTTGGCCAATGAAAGCTGCCATGGATTCCAGACCGTCAGCCGTCAGTCTGAAGGTCTGGCTACGTGAGACTAACTCACGCCTGACGCTGAAGTGAAGTGGATTGCATGTCTGAAACATTGTCTCCCATTTGATGTGATCGTAAAGACGTTCTGTGACTGAATAAATGCATTTCTTTTAAAGAAAAAAAAAAGGGACAGAAGCAGCAGTTGTGAGTGGGGTGGCCAACTCTAGCTCCGCCCCTGCGTTAACTGCATTAAATATTTTTAAACTGAAAAAAAAAAAAAACATTGCCTGCATTAACGCGTTAATTTTGACAGCACTAATTTGTGTCATTTTTTTTAATCAACAGTGTTTAATAACTGTAACATTGTAAATCTCCTCTCACAGGTGATTCCACTGGATTATAATAAGGGGGCTGAAAAGGAGGTTGACCCTATCGACCGTGTCTATTTCTACAGAAAGAAGCAGCACAATAAAGGCCGCAAGATTAGGAAATATGAGGTACTCATACCACTGTGCTGCTCAAGTAACTTTTTCTAGAATAACTAATTCTGTGAGGGCCACTATCATCAAAGATCATTGACAGTTAGCACACAGTGTGAACTGGTGGTATGGTAATGGTTCTGTTGTGGCAGTCTAGCTCAGAGAGCAGCGATAACCCCCTTAGAGTAGACAGAACACAATCAACACAAATGTATTGAAGATATCATTAATGTTGCTATTAACAAATTTTAATATAACAAATTTCTTGGAATGGAGGAGGGTAATTAGCTTCTGAGCAAAGCAATACATCTGCTGAATAATACTGAATAGACCTTATATAAGCATGCTATGATAGTGTATTCCTATTGGTAGTCGTGGATCAGCTGAGTCAGATAATACAAGCTTGCTTGACGTGATCTTCCAATACTAACTGTATGCTTGATTTCTTGCAACACTTAATCAAGTGATTGCCCAAGCAATAAATAGCAGCTTGCATTCACAGTAATTTTTTTCATTAAACAGCTAACAATTGTGAGCTAACGATTGGCCTACACTGTCAGACAAAATGTGGAAAAATTGTACCTTTAGTGATACAGCAGCTTGTTGTCGCAAGGTCCTGTGAGGAGGTTAAGACGGTTTTAAGGGTCCTGGTCAGACAGGGAATCCAGTGATGTCAAAACAAAAAAAAATTATATTTGTTAGTCAATATTAATTTGTCCCAAAAGTGATTGATAATAGTGAGGTTAACTGGTTAGTTCTCCCAAAAATACAAATTATGTCGTTAATTACTCTCCTTCATGTTGTTTCAAACCCGTAAGACCTTTATTCATCTTTGTTTTCTTTGGGCACAAAAAGTATTATCATAGCTTCGTAAAATTACAGTTGAACCACTGATGTCACATGGAATATTTTACCGATGTCCTTGCTACGTTTCTGGGCCTGGGAACATTCCAGTTGTGTTGCTGTCTATGGAGGGTCAGAAAGCTCTTGGATTTCATCAAAAATATCTTAATCCGAAGATGAACAATGGTCTTACGGGTTTGGAACGACATGAAGGTGAGCAATTAATGACAGAATTTTCATTTTTGTGTGAACTCTTTAAGGTGAGTGGTTCAGATAAGTATTCAGATGGTCACATAAGTTTTATTTCAATAGTCTCTCACAAAAAAGACAACCCAGGGTGCAGGGAAACTTGCTTTGGGTATAAAGCAAGTTTCCTGGATCTGTAATGACTGATCAAAAAGTTGTTTTTGATTTCACTTGTATCTCAGTTCTCCAGTCTGCTGCCGGGGAAGTTTAGTGAACATGTTGGTCGAGTTTACTACACAAAAAACTCTGATGAGGAGGAGATGGATGCTAAGGAGTGCTTTAAATGGTGGCGCCTTGGCATGGTGAGTGTTTATGGTTTGTTTGTCATTCCTGCAGAACTGACACATGCAGACACAGTGTATAAGCCACACAAAAAAAACACAGTATAATGAGCACATAAGCTATGTTTCCATCACCCTGTTTTTATGCGCATTTGAAGTATCACATCAGAAACGAGTGAATTTCGAAAAGAAATCCCTTAATTCACAAAAAAGTTTTTACACATACTTGAGATGGCTTTTGACTTGTGTGAAAAAAGGGTTAATGCGAATAGTGGGAGATGGAAACGCATTTGCCGAGTAAATTCTTCCATGCGCATCAAAAAAGTCATGTGACTTTGCGCTATGAGACGGCAAATCCTACCAGCGGACCGATCTCGTTCCACAGCATCTGAAATGCCTGAGCAAAGTCTGTCATTAAAGTTTTTCTGTATAATTGTCTTACACGACTGTGTTCCCAAATAGCAGCATCCACCTCCGAAAGCATTGACAGCATTTATTGTGTTTCGTCTGCTCACACTGAGGCACAATTTATTTATTATATATGAACATTATTATATTAAGTGGCTTCTCCTACTTTCCTTAGTGATATATAGTGCCAGTTTATCAGGAAGTGAAGATTTTGTTCTCTTTGACTCGTTGGATGGAAACGGTGCTTATTCGTGTTTTTATAAGTGTGTTATGTGCTATTTCAATTTTGAGCATATGTCCCCCCCCCAACCCCCCCCCCCGCAACTGTGGATGGAAACCGGCTATAGTCAAGGTTTTTTGATGATGCCTCAAAAACAGCACAATTACCTTGATTCAAAGAAAAAAGAAAAAAACTCACCCTCTCTCTTCTCTCTCTTTTTCTTCAAGTGTGTAATTGAGCTATACGATCAGCACAGTTTTGGGAGACTGACTGGCGTGGTACCAAGTGTTACGCCAGTTTCAGGTGCATCACAGGCAAATGGCCCTGTCCGAAGCGGTCAGCCATTTGGACCGCTGCAGTATAACAGAGGTTCGCTCCTGCGTTTAATGGTGATCCGAGCGTCTGGGAAAGTCTGGGGACTCTTCTAGGGTCGTGGGACAGTGGAGTGAATTATCGATACTGAGGAGGGCGGGAGAGTCGAGGATCCCAAAGGTTTAAGGCATTTAGCGATGGCAAATCCACTGCATTCGGATGCCTGTCATCCCGTCCTGATCAGTTGCTTCTGAGGGCGTTCTTGAATGTCTGCCATTTACGATCCAGCTCTATGAAAAGGTGGATTTTGAAAGGTCAAACTTGAGACACATGGACTGCACTTCATGAAACACGTAGGACGTTGTCGAGGGCTTAACTATAAATGAGGTCCGCTCCTGTAAGGTGCTCAGTGGTGTCTGGGATCTCTATGAGGGTCCTGACTATGCTAAACCCAGTTACCGACTGCAGAAGGGGGAGTATCCCAATCCTGAGGCGTGGGGCAATGACAACACTGCTCCTGCTCTGTCTGTGAAACGTATGACATCTTATAAGATCCAGCTCTATGAAAAGGAAGATTTTGAAGAGCGAATGCATGAGACAACAGTTGACCATCGTTCATTGGATGACTGTGGTATAAATGAGGTCCGCTCCTGTAAGGTGCTCAGTGGTGTCTGGGATCTCTATGAGGGTCGTGACTATGCTGAACCCAGTTACCAACTGAAGGAGGGGGAGTATCCCAATCCTGAGGCGTGGTGTGCCAGTGACCCCACTGCTCCTGCTCTGTCTGTGAAACGTGTGACAGAGTAAATTCGGACCTCTAACTCCATTCATCTGCTGCCCTCGTCCACCTTTAAAGTAGGGCTGTTAATTTAAAGCATTAATTTAATGTTTAATTATAATTTCTAAACAAAAATAGTCTAATCAGTGATTTACTCTGCTGTCACAATTATATAATATATTTTACTTTGTTTTATCTGCAAATGGCAATATATACACTGAATTGGGAATAACTTGATTAATTACTTATCATATCATGATAGCATATCATGCAATTAATTTGATTTAGTAGATGCTTTTATGCAAAGTGACCAGAAAATGAGGAACATCAGGATTGAATGATTACAACTGATTGACAGCTATTGAAGCCACATGTGCCTAAATGAGATTATTTTGTGAATAAAACATGTGGCAGATACTGCTAACAAAGAGCAGTGCAATGACAAATCAGTGATGAGAAAGTAAAATCATGAGAGTAAATCAATTTAAAGAAACCGCTATTAAACTAAAGTGGGGGAAGATTTTACCTTGATTTTAGTTCTTCACAAATACAGTAGACAGATATTTGGGGCTAATAGCTGATTTATGTTAGTGTTTGAGCAGCTTGTTGTTATTATTATTATTATTCACAATGTGGTGCTGGATGTTGGGTGAATAGGCACTAGTTAACAAGATAATGGTGAAGGGTTGTGTTATATTAGGACAGGTTTGTTTGGTGATGGATAAACATAGGTATTGATCATTTATTTTTTGTAATTTCTTTGAATGTGTGTGTGTGTGTGTGTATATAGAGTAGAGATCTGGGTACAGTTCTTATGAAATATTTTGGGGAGTTGTTCATTTTTAGAGATTTAATTTGATATGGAATCAGTCTTTCTACATCTAATCTTTCACCTTTTAGGATGCAGGAGTTCAGTTACATCTTTCTTGTGTGATTACTGGGAAAACATGGTTATTAGGGGGAAAATGTAATGCATTTCAGCTTGTTATTCTCAAAAACTGACAAAAATAAACTGTATTGCATCAACAATGGTGGAGCAATTATTTGTTTCTTGTCTAATAAATGTTTGTTTTATTTTGAGTATTACTTCCTCTGGTTCATAGATGTGTTTGTGACTAATGTATCACTAATTAATCTGTTTTATACACTAATGAGAGAGTTTCTAAAGCCTGAACAAAAATCAAAATAAGATAGTGAGAACCAAAATGTGCTGAATATATTTTATTTGTTTTTAATGCACACAGCTGTCATATTTTTTTTAGTATTGCAGCATTTTGATAAAATATGAAAATAAAAATTGCTCAATATAACAGCAGTTTACACACAAATGAGTTTCAGTAAGTTAATGCAGTAGTCAACATTTGAAGTGGATCAAAAGTTCATCAAAGTTGTCCTAAGACAAGAACACATTTTGGTTTTAGGACAACTTTGATGAAAGGTTTTGATCCACTTCAAATGTTGACTACACAGTAAATTCCCGAGTGTTAAATGAACACTGCTCGGAGCATATATGGTCCCACTCTAAAAGAGTGTTAAAGTAACACTGAAGCAGTGGTAAGTAATGATCGTTCCTGATAATGTATGTGATAATTATGTGCTGATTGACCATTAATTATGAACAGCTGCTGTTAACAAGCAGAGTCACTGAAGAAAAGAGAAACACAAGAACTACAACTGACTTCACCCACACTTAGATGAAATAAACTGAAATAAAAGACATTAAATCTCTCAAGATCTCAGCAGATGATAATTAATCATCTCCACAAAGCCCTCCTGCCCCCGTAGTCGAATCGCACAGCTTCAGCATTTGTGAGGTCCGCAGAGAGAGGACAGTGTAGGAGACCGAGTTATGCGGTGTGCGGGGTTATGTAGCAGCTAGAATACCAGAGAAGCTTCATTTATCTGGATCGACCTTATGAGTGTGGGATGATGTTGTTGTTTTTATGGCAACTGTAGTCACGTCTGGGTTTTGTGAAGTAGTGGTTTTGCTTTAGTTGCCTCTTGACCCTTGACTTTTTAAGTTTAAGTTTCTCTTTGGCTGGCTCAATTGTGTTTATAAAAAGAAGCAGTGGTGATGGCACAGGGAGATTATGAGAGGAAGAGGGTCCTATTATCATGGGTCGGAGTCTTTTTGATGTGCAATTTTGTCTGAAAACTGTAGGCTTGGTTATGATTGCCTTGATGTTCTGTGTTGTCAATTATGGTTGGAGATAATGTGTAGAGGAACACTTTATTAGAATGACTTTTATCAATATTGTGTCGGAAAGAGTCTTGGTTTCCGAGTTCTGGGCACTCATGCAGGACGGAGTGCAGACTTACAGGACTGAAAATAGTCGTATGCGCCAGTGGTGACAAAATATTCTGATAATTTTTACGTGATTTTTGAACATGACAAAACAAGGCAGTAAAAAAAGTCACAACAAAAATAAAAGCAAACAGTAAGAATAAAAGAAAATACTAAGACAACGCAGCTGCATAATTTTTTCATGATGCAATGCATGCTGGGAGCCATGGATGAGTTATGATTGGTGAACCCAGAATGCACTGGCTAAACACATGAATCTGTCTGATAATCATCACCATTGTTGAGATTCATTTGCTGATTCTTGATGTCTGCGTGTCTAAATAGTGCAGACATTCTAAAATGCTGTGTAAAGTGTTTTTAAAGCTGTATTATTTCATTAAAACACTGTTGACAAGTAACAAACTATTTTACTCATTACCACGATGATATCAGTGAACCTGCAATAATATGACAACTATATCATTAAAAAGACTGGCTATATGATCTAAACCCATTTTCTCTTGATTTGTCTTACCATAACAAATGTGATTTTAAAACACATTTTACAGCAACCAGAGAAAAACTGATGTTAAAAAGTCAAGGTTCAAGAGCCCAAATAAAGCAAACACTTATCTCCACAGCGGTGACTTCAAATTTTATTATTTTCAATAAACATTAACATCTAAACCTCTATTAAGATTATAGTAGTATTATAAGTTTTTTTTTTTTTTACCAATTACCAACTAATGTTTAATCCTAGAAAGCTATTATTATCATCAGAGGACACATGAGCATAACGGTTATCAAATCAATGATTGAGAGGGCAGTGTTACCAGAGTTGCCCACACCTTGTTACAACACAGTAGGGCTATTGCAGACAGAAACAATACCGTACTACATCCATGTTTCCTGTCAGCTCAATTTCTGAGTGGACTTTGCTGTTCCGATGAGCATGAACGGTATATGAGTGGAGCACTCATGGGCCGTGAGCGACTGAGCGGAGTGCACACGCATAGAGTGGGATAATACGCACAGCATCACACCACGTGAAAGTGAATCCTAAGCAGTGAACTAATTTTCGGCAGCCGAAATATCGGTGCATCTCTAATTATTGGCAACAACAGAAATTGATATTATACAATAGATGCTTTTTTTGAACATTTTAGCAATTAAAAAATATTAAAAAAAATATTTTTTTCATGGCACAGCTGTGCCTCTCGAACTAGACGGCACCAGGTTGGGAAACCCTGGTGGTCTATAAACAGTAGCCAGAGCAAGAGATAGGGGAGATTTATTTTGTTTATCTGACAGTGTAACATTAAGCATAATTATTTAGAATGAGTTAAACCTGTATCCCGTTTTCTGAGTAACATTGATAATATCACTTTATATTGTTGCAACACCGCCGCCACGATCAGTCTGACAGGGCTCATGCTTATAACAGCAGCTTGGTGGAGTAGACTCATTTAGACCAATATAAGCATTAGGTTTTAGCCAGGTTTCAGTCAAGCAGAGTACCTCAAAACGATTATCTGTGATCATTTCAATTACAATAACTGCTTTGGGTGAGAGTAATCTAATGTTTAGGAGCCCAAAATTTAAAAAAATGTTTTAACAACCAGAAAGAAATTGTAAAATTGAAGGAATGGGTGTGATAAGTCACGATAAGAGTTGGTCTAGATCTGCATTAAGACGCTTATAGTTTGAAGGCCTCTTATCTGGGGTAGCTTATTAGTGAGCGTAGCTCTCGGGGGCAGATGGCGACCCAGGCTGGATTCTATCATTTAAGCGGGTTTAGAACAACTAAGATCAATTTCAGGGCAGTTATTTGAAATTTGAATACTAGTCATATGGAGGTGTAGCCGTCCTGGAGAGGTTGGCTGACAGGAGCTGCTCCGACTCTGCTGGTGCGTCGGTGCCAGGCCTAGTATCAGCGGGCACAGACGGAAAAAAAAGCCCAGTGTTAAATTAACTCTCCTGGGAGTTTATTTGAGTCCACACTCAAAAGTGTTAAAATTAACACTGAAGAATGTCAAATTAACACTGAAGCAGTGTTAAAGTTAAAGAGATAATTAGGTGATAATTGTTTAAGGGGATGATATTGACCAGTACTGACGACGCACCTGATGTTTAACAAACAGAATCGCCAAAACAAGAGGAAAGCATCTAAATGTTAACGTCACCATTATAGTGGTCAGTTGTTGCGAGGACTAGTTGGGGCTCTTGACTAATTAAAACAGTTGAACAAGTAAATGTGTTGGATTACATGTAAACTGGAGGTGTCGTTGTTCTTTCATACGAGCAATGGGCACACCAGAATGGGCGATGCTTCGAAAGGACTAAAGTGGGGGTCATGTGGGCGGTTGATTATGATTTGATCATAGGCTTGGGTGATAAAACGGTATCGATATTTATTGATGGTACACCTTCTTCGATAACGATATATAAAAAAATGTATATAGTGCACGATATAGGCACATGTGCAGTGGAGGACGCAGACAGACACCGAAACACATGCTGGGGGAAATTGAGTGCGAGGGTTTGCCTAGTGATGAGGAGCTGTAAATAAAAAAAAGATTATTAGTTGAATTTAAAATAAAACATTGATGCTTGAAGCCAAATAGTACAATCAAATGTTAGGAGTGCATCAGGGAGCGTCATCAGTTGTGCGCGAGATGCGGTGATGTAAGTGATGTTGTTGCATTTTTATGTTTTGTTAGTCTAGCCCACGAGAAGCGCAGTTGCTGCGTTATTCATTCAAAACATTACAGAAATATAGAAGCTCAATGCAGAGAAAATCTTGAATGGGTTAAAACCCGAAACCAAGCCATTCACACAGAACGCATATATTAAGCGCATTTTTTTAGACGGACAAATACAACTGCTGCACTCACGTCTCACACGAGAGATGTATAGAAAGCCATGCAAAGAGTTAAAAACAGTTTAAACTTTTAGAAAACACATCGAACAAATTTGTGGAGGTGAGGTTTATTCTTTTCACTGACGTCTAATATTTTGTGTAAAGTGCAATCTGACGGGAATGGTGCTTCAGGCTCTTGGATAAGCAATGCAAAAAGACATGATGCTGTTTTGTTCATAATTGTTTTTGCAATTTACAAAATTATATTTGATTTGAGTTAATGTAGATGTAATGCACGTTTTAATAGAGTTACTTCCTTGCGTTGACAATTTAAATGTGCTGCAATATTTTGCTCATTGCGCCCTCCTGTGGCCTCAGGCGACAAGACAAAAGGGGGGGGGGTTCCTTAAGACTTGTTTAATCTGCATATAAAACATTAGACATTAGATATGTTTAATTTGTATTGTGTTTGACTGTTAAAACAAAAATATTTGTTGTCTGTCTCAATAAATCGGGTTAATTTAAAAATACAGTGGTTAAAAAAAAAAAAATCCAGTGCTCTTTGTTTTAGAAGATTTGTATAAAAAATCGTCAATAAGTATCGATAAGCCGAACGATATGAATACAACGCATATCGCCTGGATTACATTTTTTTAGTATATCACCCAGCCATAATGTGGGACATAATCATCACGTTAGGTGACATGAATTCCTGAGTTAGATTTCTTATGCATTACGGCCAACCCTGCATGTGAATAACATACAGATCGTGACAGTGTCTGGTATAATCAGAGACCATATTTTCACACATTTTTAATCAAAAAAGTATTAAAGGGGTTTAATATGCTGCTGCGAAAAGAGAACATTATTTGGGTATTGGTGTAGTGAAAGGTGTTTATGCGGTTATTAAGAAAAAAAAACACATTATTTTCCCATAGTACAATTATTGGTCTCCTCTATGCCCTGCCTTTTTGAAATGCTTCGATTTTTACAAAGCTCATTGTTCTGAAAAGCTAGGTGTGCTGTGATTGGCAAGCTATCCAGTGCGTTGTGATGGGCCGAATACCTCAAGCGTGTGATGGAAATGTTCCACCCCTTACCATACTGTGATGCCCTATCAGGCCGGAGCGACGAGACATAAACATTTAAAACGCATTATAAACGAGGCATTTTGTTGCATCCAGTGGGGACATAATTTCTGATTATAATGATTATACTGTCTTTTTACGTGTTGCGTGGCATCGCGCCGCGTAAACATAAAACCAAAAGCATTTGTGATCGGAGAAATGACAAAAAAACAAGCCCTACTCTACACTGCTCAAAACGCACGTTTGAATCGTCAGTGGCAAATCCTTAAAATGAAAACGTACTTAGTCTGTGAGTCAGAACAGATGGTATTGTAGTCTACTCTTCCAGGATCAGTTAACAGTCCTCCATAAAATGTGCTGCACACACTCAAATATTTGGGTTGAACTGTTCTAGAACAGCGTTGTAAATACAACTTAACACTGATTTCTAGTCGTGTCTTCTTTTGGAAGGCCAACAAAGTAGTTCGCTTTCACAACGAAAAACACAGTGGCCTCCAGCGTGAGTCAGAGGCGGCGGGCTTGAGAACGGAGGTCAGGCCGACAACGAAGCGTGTCCACCGCGGTCAAGCACAACTAAGTGGACCGATTTTCCAGGTGGACTCCGGCTAGCCACGGTGGGAGTGGAAAGTCGCACTTTCCGGCGATCACAGCGAAGCCTGATTGTATTTCCTCAGCGACCTATTGCGTCTTATTTGGTGTTTTATCGGGTACGTCTAGGATGATAGGGCATGAGATAGTGATGATGTCCTCTTTTGGAAGGACAAACACGCTCAAGTAGTTGTCGCTTCACAACGAGCACACAGGAGACGTGCTGCGACGCGACATGGCCGGGCTGGCAGACCAATAATACAGCGGAGATAAAAGTCAAGCACTTCCTTTCTTTGTGTGACCATTTAGGCGGCGTCGTTTTGCACATCTCCAACAACTGAGTCTGACAGCGTGGTGGGGCATGTTTACAAAATGCTAAGCCTCTCTTTTAGACAGATATGGTTAGTTCTGAACTTTTATAAAGTATATTTTTGGAGTTGAGATTTTGTTTTTTTAACTTTAAATGTCTTCTGTATGCACCAAAACTTGTAACACTCCAAACACAAAAGAAAAAATGTATTTGCATCATATTATTTCTTTAACAATTATTTAATTAAATAATATGCTATTTAGACACAGAAATCAAGAATCAGCATGAGAATCACAACAATGGTGACCATCAAAAAAGCATGTTGTAGCCAATCAAAACTCATTCATGGCTCCCATCATGCATTGTGGCATGAATAATTTATGAGCTGAATTGTCTTTGTAATTTATTTTATTCTTACCATTTTCTTTTATTTTTGCTGTTTTTATGTGACTGTTTAGTAGCTTGTTTTGTGATGTTCAGAGTAGATCTGTTTATATGGATATGCTGTTTGTCACCGTTGTTGAGATTCATACGCTGTTTCTTGATTTCTATGTGTGCCTAAAATAGAATTTTTTTTTAAGTTTGATCAGAACAGCTTGTAAGCTTCAAACGGTCTTGAAATGGCAGGCAAGTCCATATCAAGCCAACATTAAAATCTGTCTTGAAAACATTGTTTATGAAGGAGAAAGTACCTTACAAAACAAAGATAGCATATGAATTTACAAAATTGCGCTGTACATAGACCTTAATCCTCAAGAACAGCGATAAAGAGAGAAAAAAAGATGAACTCTTAACATGACAGTCAATAAATAACAATACTGGCAAAACAACAGCAAAAGTTTAAATTCAGCAAACAACAAAACAATAGTCCTATAACATTAACTGGTAAATGCATTCAAAACTTATAGAGCAGTATTGCATGAAATTAATTGTTCAGACAACTGTGTTTGAAAAGTCTGAACAACATTTGGATACTACAATCCAAAACTCGTACATAAACATTACATTTTAAGCATAATTTATATTGAATATGTTATTGTTGTTTAAAAATATATATTATATATTGTTTTAAAAAAATTATCCAATTAATAGTGTCAATTGTATTAGTATTTCTAAGTAAAAATAGTACTGTCAATAATTTTTTTTTATCAAATTAAACACAATCTTCTGAAACACAAAAACAACCAAATGCCCCAAATAAACAACTCAAAAACATTATTCTTGCACACAGAAACACTTACACAAAGATGACTCTCACTGGCCTTTAATCCAATTCTATCATGTTCCTTTTGTTCAGTTTGACTGTTTGATAATTATGCTCACGTAGACCATTTTTATCTTACTGATACTGTATCTTAAAATAGTAATGATAATGAATGACTCTTTATAATCTATCCGATCACCAACACACTTAGCAATACAGTAAATCAATGGAATGAGTCATGCGGCAGTGGCGAGAGTATTAAAAAGAGTTTAAATGAATGAAAGCCCCATTCCATCTAACATTTACTCACCTGTGTGAAGATGAACTCCATCCATGTAGTCTGTGGTCTTATCGTTGATTAATTTGTATTTCATCGATACTACTTTGACTACATTTTTAAGTGTCCTCTCACCTGTTGTACATAAACAGACCTGACGATGCACCAAAATCATACTGAAAGCTGATTGGACTAGATGTTTTCTTTTGATAATGATTGGTTATATATGCAGAGGGAGAGAAATTTCACTAAGCACCCTTTGTTCCTTTCTCAGCCGCATTTTGAATGGAAGTAAACTACATGCATTATTTGAATAACAATTCAGATTGGTCAGTAATGAGCACAATAGTTCACTATTAGATTGTAGATCATGGATAATGGCACATGAAAAAAACAAACATTTTTTTTACATTATATGCACATGAGTTATGCACATTAGTGGACAAATTAATTCAAAACAACTTCATCGGTGTTAATGTTTATTTAAATAGGCTATATTTTTCAGCAGTCTAGGCCTTAGCTTGTTTAGATTTTATCAGATTTAAAAAAGAGCGAGAGCGAGAACCCAATTCAGATGATACCAGGCCATTTAAAATGATTGTGAATCAAAAACATATATAAAATGCAATTTATCATCTCAGATTAGTTTTTTGTCCTTTTAATACAGTATATTTGTGCACAGGGTTTCCTGTCACATCAGAATGGTGTTGGAAAATATTGTGAACAGTTATTTTGTGACATGAATTCACCACTTTGAAGAGAACAAATGGCTCCAGATCAGTCATGTTTTGTCCTTATTCCTCCAGAGACACAAAATGGAAGCCATTAAAAGATTTATGACTGATGCAGCTGAGCAGCATGTTCATTTCTTACATAAAGCAATGCTATTTGCAATCATTTATTGTTTACCGTTTGTTGTAGAAGTTGCTGTAATAAAAGCAAAGCATGCATGCAAAGCATTGTGGGACATACTCTACTTGAAAAAGGCGGATACTTTGATACTAGTGTGGGCGAGGCTGACAAGTATTTCTGGAAAAACCTTAAGAGAAATTGAAACCGCAAACCGAAGTGAACAAGAAACCGCAGACAAATTTTGGTTCAGTCAGACATGTAAGTATTCTATATATATTTTTTTTTTACTTTTTACTTAGAAAGAGCTGAGCTAAATCTGATTAATAGGCCTACTCACATTCTTTTCTCTATGTGTTTTAAACATTCATCCTCTTTAATAATCAAAAGACTGAATGTTGCGATTTCCTTTGATAGGTGCAATTCTTCTGTCAGAGATTTCTTTGCTTGTTTTCGACAAACAGAGAAAAGTTTCTGCATGCAAGAGCATTGTGCTTTGATCATGTTGGCAGAAGCAACCGAACACTAAAAATGGAATTCTGATCAATGATCGTTTTAATAGGCAGCCGTATGTAACACTGAACTCCATCTGACAAATAATGATATGGTCCCGTCGTTCATTTATTGGTATTTCATCGATATGTTGAGCAAATTTGAAAGTTTATCTTTGCCTGTTGTACACATGACATATTCAATAGATACAAAAAGTGGTTTAAGCATTTTTTGATAACACTTTACTTGAAGGGGTGTGCATAAGACTGACATGGCACCTTCATAATCATGACATGACACGTGTCATGAATATGAAGGAGGTTTTATGCATGTTTATGACAACTGTCATTAAGTGTCATTTGTTCAGTTATGTCATTTTAATGCAAATATGACATTATTTGACTTAACCCTACATACCCCTACCCTAACCATAGCCCATAACAAAGACATCTCAAACAATGTCATCTTTGCATTAAAAATTGCATAACTGAGCGAATGACACTTAATGACAGTTGTCATAAACATGCATAAAAAAACCTTCATATTCATGACATGTGTCATGTCATGATTATGAAGGTTTCATGTCAGTCTTATGCACACCCCTTCAAATAAAGTGTAACCATTTTTTTTTACCTTATAGATATATATATATTATATATAGAATATATATATATATCTAATATATTATGATATATATAGATATATATATATGTTTTTATTTTTTTTTTTTTTCCCCTGTCAGTCTTTAATTTGTATATCTTCTGTCACCTCAAAATGGTGTTGATGTAGAGGACTAATTTCCCCTGTAGCTCAGTCTGATTGGTTAAACTTACTCTTGAAACTTTTCTGTTATTAAGCAATGGATTTAACGATAATAAGAGCACAGCTAGTGGCTCCAGACCAATCGAGACTGTTTTGTCCTTTTTCTCCCATGCAGTGGCAGAAAATGGACGCCACTAAAAATCTGATAAGTGAGACACTTGAGCAGCTTTTGAGTGCAGAGTTCAAGAAGTTCGTCTGGCACCTGTGGAACGGTGTGGCAGCAGACATCGAGCCCATTCCTCGAGCGGCTCTGTAGAGCGCTGATCGCCAGGATGTGGTGGATCGCATGGTGCAGAAGTACAGCACTAACGCCGGGACTGTTGCGGTACAAGTGCTGCTCAATATCAACCAGAATGA
Source organism: Sinocyclocheilus anophthalmus (assembly GCA_018155175.1). Classification (NCBI taxonomy): domain Eukaryota; kingdom Metazoa; phylum Chordata; class Actinopteri; order Cypriniformes; family Cyprinidae; genus Sinocyclocheilus; species Sinocyclocheilus anophthalmus. Next base: position 82,264 of record JADLZN010002274.1, on the reverse strand, counting down.
TCTCGCAAAGGGCCTTGATGTGAAACTTCAGAAAGGTAAAGAAAAACACTGTATATGTTATGATTTATGTCTGATGCGGCTCAGTGTATATTTCTCATACAATATAACAAACATCCTCTCTTTTCTCTCTCCTTCTTCAAGTGAGTTCTAGTTGATGAGGAAGAGTTCAGCAGCAACAATCGCATCTACCGTAACACAGCCACAAAAATCAAATCAAAGAAACCTAATATGCTACTGCCTGATGAGATGTTACAATTTTTTGATTGTTCAATATGGGTGACATTTTATTGCTTGAATTATTTGGCGTTGGATGTTGAAATTAAACACTAAACTATAACGGCAAAGGATGATTAATGATTACTTAAAGTATTTCATTTGGCTTGTTATGCTGGCAGTGACCAGGGATTTTGGGGATTGATAAATATGGAATATATTTGGAGTGTGTATGGTTGAGATTTTATTGCTACTCTTTTGTGAGTGATATTATGGGTTACACATCTTTAAAATATTTTATTTTTGTCTGTGATGTAGGTATTAATTATCTTTCTGAGCTAATCAGAGTGATTGATGAAAAAAGGGTTTGCTTTTCAGTTAGATATTAAGAAACTTGTGATGTTTATGAAATAATCACATCATGTCTGTATCACTACAGAAAATCACAAAATAATATATTTGAACAACAGCAGTGGTCTGAGTCATTCTCTTATCTAATAAATGTGATGTTGTTTCTATTGCTGGTCTGCTGCTTTGGGTCTGTATTGGTGGCTGTCGTGTGCAAGTGCTGTTTGGTTTATTTGCACCCTCATTTTATTTTCCATCCCAATCAAGTCCAACATGTTCTGGATTGTCTTGTAACAGCTCACACCGTTTGTCTGTTTTCTCTAAATTGTCCTAAATTGCACAACACATCCATTTCGAGCTGTTTGTCCAGAGGCACTCCCCTTCACACTAAATAAACCAGATTGAAAAAAACATGTGCTTCTGAGGAAGGCTTTATTTCTTAACAGAAAGGAAACCTCTAAACAAAGGAGCAAGGAAGTGCAGACTACACGAAAACTGTCTTCAGACAGAACCTATAATCAAGTTTATGTTTTTATAGCACTTTATACAGATTGCTAAAAACAGCTTTACTGTAATAAACATGATTTTTTAAAATTATAACTTAAATTTCAATTATAAAATGCCGCTAAATGAGATAATGCAGCGCTATTCATTTAAATTATTCAGCCACTTTATTTGAAAAAAGGAATCTAGCTAAATTTAGTGTATGTTTGTGAGCGGGCAAGGCAATAGCTACTTTTAATTTAATCATTTACGAAAGAAGGTTCTTCAGATTCTAAAAACGTAAGAAAGAGATGGTTCTTTAAAGAACCTTTGACTGAATGGTTCTTCGCAGAACCAAAAATGGTTCTTCTATGGCATCGCTGTGAAGAACCTTTTAAGCACCTTTATTTTTAAGAGTATAGTTAACCAGATATTTTGTTTCTCTCTTCTAATCGTGGATTATTATCCAATTATATAAAAAAATAAAATCATAACAACCAACATTGGTCTGTATGCGCTAACCGTCTCTCTTCACATCTAAACATGTAAAACCATGGTTACTTGTAGTTTGAGTTTTGGGTTTATCTGTTGGCATTGTTGGGGTTCAAAGCTGCTTTAGTCCAGGGCCCCGCACTAACAGCTTCTAATCTACAATGGCCAAATGGTTTTCTTAAATGACAAAGGGCTGCTTTTAACTTTCCCTTTAAAGACAATGTTACAAATATTCAACAGATCCATTTCAACCTATTTGTTATCAATGAACTGCCATTCTACGAACTACTGTACAAGATCTCCTCCCCTTTGTCTATCATATTAAATAAATACATTTACACTGAATACCAAAAAAAAAAAAAAACTGATTGACAGAAACTGGACTGCTGGGAGGTCTTTATATCTAAGAGAACTGCAAACCCTTTAAACAAAGGAACAAACCAGTGCAGACTGTACACGGAAACTTTGTTCAAGCAGAATCGTAAGTAGAGTCACGTTTGCTTTCTACAGCGCTTTCTACAATACAGATTGCTAAAAGCTGCTTTATATATAAATAAATAAATAGATAGATTAGCATGGCATTTTGATTTCTGGAATCAGAGATCTTAATTTTGAGAGTATATATGGACTGATGCGTTTAAGTGGAGTAAGTTTCATGGATGTGACACTTTTCTAATATGTGGATGTGTATTTCCTGGCAGACTGGCTTGCTGTGAAAAGCATAACATTTGTTCCATTTCAGAGTGAGTTCAGACGAAGCCCATTCAAAATACTTTTTTTTTTCTTCTAAACAAAAGTCAATACATTTGATTCTACACGAATACAAATTACAAATGTGTTATATTATGCTGATACATTGTCAAAATGCCACTTTACAAGCTTCTTTTGTAGGCTGAAATAATTCAGACAAACAGTAATAGTTTTATACTTGATACGCTGAGAATATCTAGTGGATTTAAAAAGCACTGCAGTATCCTTTCTATATTTGGAAGAATTTCAGCAGATTGCCAAGTCCTCCTGCTAAACGATTACTAAAAATTATTCCAACACATTTTCTAATTGTGTCTGGACTTTAGAGAACAAGTGTGATGTAGAATGCGTTCCCGCGACAGGGCCGTAGCTGGGGTTTGCGGGGCCCCAGAGCAGGTTGTACCAGTGAGCCCTGTTTGAAATTATTTAATTTGTATGTTCATACTATTTATATATTTGTGCTATTTACACAATGTTTAAGTTTTTCAAGTTTGTATGTGTCCAGGTACAGAAATCGAATAATAAGATATCACGGCATAGTCTTCACTGTAAAATTTCATCAACAAAAATCGTAATTCAGACACCTTCAACCTTTCACACATTATCACAGTTTATTTGCTATAGTTTAGAAAATGGTAATAAAATATGACAAGATCTTAAACTGTGTCAGAACAAATTGATCTTGATAATGTTAGATAACTTTGATAGAAAGGTATGTAATGGATTACAATCAACCAAAACTGTTAGTATGACAATATTTACACAACTATCAATACTTTGTTGTCCAATTACCAAGCAATGCTTAATTTTGTTCAGTCTGTGGTGTAAAAAGGTCGCATTAGCAATTAAAGAAAAAACACTTAAGCAAAACATGGGCAGGTCAAAGTGTCTGAACAATTATTTTATCAATTTTACTGGTAGTACATTGTATGAAGAATATTTTGGGTATAATATGTCACAGTTTGCTTTATTTTGCTATCCTCACTTACATAAATGAACTGTAGTGTCCTGCACCCACTAGTAAAAAAATATCAAAAATTATATTTGGTGTCTGAATAATTTTTTATTTGACTGTGGATTAATTCTTGTTAAAACTACAGTCAAGAGCAGCGAGTGATTTTCTTTCTTTCATTTTATTGGATTAACATTACAGCAGCTAGTAAATTATCTCAGTCACTTTAAGAGACTGCATCCATTATGACGTGACGTGACATGTGGCCAAGTATGGTGACCCATACTCAGAATTAGTGCTCTGCATTTATCCCATCCAAAGTGCGCACACACACAGCAGTGAACACACACACCCGGAGCAGTGTCATCATTTATGCTGCGGCGCCCGGGGAGCAGTTGGGGGTTCGGTGCCTTGCTCAAGGGCACCTCAGTCGTATTATTGAAGGTGGAAGAGAGCGCTGTACATTCACTCCCCCACCTACAATCCCTGCCGGTACGAGACTCATAACCTTTGGGTTATGAGTCAGACTGTCTAACCATTAGGCCACGACTTCCCCGACCATTATAATGATACACATCCAATTTCTTTCTCCACTGTTTACTTTCACTTTAGACATAACTGACAGTTTTTTTCGAGAATACTCTCCAAGACGGGTATTTCTACATAATTTTGTATGTATTTGTCGGTACAAGAGCAAGAAAAGGCAAATTTGGTGTTCAAGCGCTTTGAGACGTGTCTCTCTGCATGCGCCCTGTGCGCTGAATTGGGCTCTTTCACATATTTTTCTGTTTGCATGTTTAAACTGCGATTTGTATTTGTTCGTTCAGGTGCAGGAGGACGCGAAGGAGAGCTCGGTTTGGTGTTGCTGTCCGTGAGATGCGGCTCTCTGTGTGTGCACCGAACACAGCGCGCGAGTACTCGGTTGAGTTTTTCCACGTCTTGTGTTTGAATGCTTTAAACTCTTTTGAATGTTTAAATTGGCAAGGCTTAAAAACACGTGCAAATGATGAGCTTTTGTGAGGATGCGCAGCAGTGGCCCGTCAACTGTCCTGAGCGTCTTTTTAGACTGGCCTCAATCAGAGAGCCTATAATCGTCACCACCTTTCACCCCACCTTTCACCGACCCTGCTCACGACAGGGGTGCATTTTTTAGCACAACAAAGTTTCTACTAAATTTATGTGCACATCGCGTAAAAAAAACAAGTTTAACAAACTGTGTCATCAGAATCGACTTCATACAACAAAATCAGTCAGACATTAGCCTATGTATAAATTAAAACTTCAGTTTTATTTCAGGTCTGGTAAGAGTTTAACCACACCGGTAAACACCGTGATTAGTTTTGTTTAACTGAGCACAATCAAGATTTTTTTCTTCTAGTGACACAAAATGGACATCAAAAGAGTGATGACTGATGTACTTGAGGATCTTGTGGATAAAGAGCTCAAACAATTCGTCTGGCAGCTGTGCAATGGTGTGACGGCAGGCATTGAGCCGATTCCTCGAGCAAAGCTTCAGACTTCTGAGCGTGAGGATGTGGTGGACTGCATGGTAAAGCAGTATCCCGATGACGCTGGGAAGATCGCAGTCCAAGCGCTGCGCAACATGAAACAAAATGAGCTTGCAAAGCGCCTTGAATTAAAACTTCAGGAAGGTATACATTTTTTTTACTGCTTTTACGATTTCTTTTTGTGAAGCATTTTGAAGATTCTATATATATATATATATTATATTATATATATATATAATATTATATTTATATATATATATATATATATGTTATAGCATTCATCTTTTTGAAAAATAAAGATAAATATACATACAATGGAGTTAAGGTAATGTGAATACATATTTGAAATGTAAATATATTATGTGTCTTCAGTTCAGCAGCCTGTGCAGGAGGAAGTTAGAAATTCTCCAGAGTCTATGGAGCTGCAGCCCATCCAGTCCGACTGGCTCAGAGCATACAGCATTACTGCATGCAGCCAACAATTTAAGCACAGACTTCTTACACAAGAGAGAAATGATGCAAGTATCTCTGTTTCCTTGAACTTTTGTGAAATACTACATTCAGGAGCCATTAGTCCTGCTTTTTGGACGGTCACTTTCCTGCAAAGTTAAAGAACGTTGCCAGACTGTTGACTTTCACACTCCTGCACATTAATCATAAACTGTTTTCCAGTGTATTTTTTTTTCTTTACAGAACATGTTGTGAATTATATTTTATGTTGAGCAGTGTTTCCTGACCCTTCTAAGATATTCCCAAAGTTCCTTCTTCTAAGATTCATAATTCTGATGCATTAAATTGATCAAAAGTGACAATAAAGACATGTATAGTGGTGTAAAATATTTCTATTTCAAATGGATGCTGTTATTTTGAACTTTCTGTTAATCAAAGAATCCTGAAAAAAATCTATCACGGTTTACACAAACCACAACTGTTTTCCACATTGATAATAATCAGAAATGTTTCTTGAGCAGCAAATCAGCATATTAGTTTAGTGTTGTTTTCGCTTGAGCGTCGGCCTTGCCATAATGATCATTGTATACTTAAAATGCGCTAAGGTACATTCACACGAGGCGTCGGCTTCAATGCCTCTCGTTTACTTTGAACAGAGTTACGTCAAGCGTTGGCGAATTGAATTGTGGGTCTATCGCGTCGCGTTGGGTCCGTTGCTCACGGCAGAAGTTGAAAATTTTTCAACTTTTCAAGTGCCAACGGAGGCGTCAGCTAATCAGATCGCCTTATGCAAATACCCTAGCGCAGACGCTAGCCAATCCCGTTTCGAATCGCTCTCGCGGTACTTTGAAGTACGCCGATCGGTCTGCGCAGCGCCGCTTCAAGTCAAACACACTATAAGGTTGTTCTATATGAACTACATTAGCCTGTCACTGGCTGGAGGCTCACTTGCAGTTGGGGATAAGTTAAAAGCGGATAGTCAAGTCGGACCTTTCTGCTCCCGTTGGTGACACTTGCATACTTTATCACAGATGAAGTGAATTAAATGTAATATTTGTCAAATACACAGACGTTTCAGAAACTTTTTCATGAGCAACAGAAACACTTTTTATTTACTGCTTTATACAGTGCCATCTGTTCAAGAATAAATTTCAATGTAAATATATACTATTTAAATATTAATAAAGTGGGGGTATATATGCTTTTGTCAGTGTTTTTTGAAACGTGACTCAATATATCAGTGTGACTACTAAAAATGCTTTTACTGTTATAAAACACAGATTTGTGAGCATCATTGGAATTGAATTGTTAGAATAAACACGCAACACACGTCATGCTTTTCATCACAGAATCTAACTAATGAGAATAAAGTGTGTCGTCATCAAGGCTCTCGCAGCCAATTTTGAGCAACTGCAGCGCCTGACCTAGACGGCTGATCTCGAGCTTGCAGATCGGCGGCCACCTGTCAAAACAAGGCATTCTGGTTACATTAAAATACGTTTGTCCACTTTTATCGGCGCCGCAGCCGCCCTAGCTATCACGTGCATTCAAGTACCGCAGATGCAAAACGGGACCAGCCTTCTAGGTCAGGCACTGCAAAGCCTTTATGACGACACACTTTATTCTCATTGGTTAGATTTTGTGATGACAAGCACGACTTGTGTTGCGTGTTTATTCTAACAATTAAATTCCAATAATGCTCACAATTCAGTTTTTATAACAGAATGTTTTTTTTTTTAGTGTAGTCGCACTGTTATATTGAGTCATGTTTCAAAAAACACTGATGAAAGCATATACTGTACACCCCCACTTAATTGGTATTTAAATGGCATATGTTAATGTTTAACTTATTCATAAACAGATGTATTAAGCAGTATAAAAAGGGTTTCTGTTGCTTTATGAAAACATTCTGAAACATCTGTGTATTTGACAAATCTGTCAAATTTGTTTGCATGAAGTCGAACAAGCCTAATGATTTCTGAAGGATCGTGTGACACTGAAGACTGGAGTAATTATGCTGAAAATTCAGCTTTTATCACAGCAATAAATTACATTTGAACATAGATTGACATAGATTATCTATATAATATTGGAGATATGGGTAAACCAAACGATTTCATGGCATTTTATGTAGATTGATCATCTGGAGTTGCATGTGTTTTAATCGTGCATAATTCTGAAGTTTTTTAATTTTTTTTCATAGGTTTATATGCCAACAAGCAGTTCTTGGAGGAAAGGCTCAGCTCTGCTAATCAACAATATTAAATTTGACCGTAGTGATCTCAACAGGCCCGGGGCAGAGATAGATGAGGAGAACATGGAGTGGCTGCTGAGAGCTTTGGGTTACAGCGTTGAGAAACACACAAATCTCTCTGGAGATGTGCGTAAGACAAAAGTCTGGCTTCATGAAACCAATACTGCCCAGTCCAGCTGCTAGATTTCTAGTGTGGAAATAAAAATGTGAACACATATTTAAGTCGAATTAGACTCTATATTTTATACCATGTATTTCTTCTAAACATTGATTATTTATTCACAGGCAATAAATATAGCAGTCAAGAACTTCTCTAAACGTTATGAACATCAAAACTCAGACAGCACCTTTGTGGTCATCATGTCCCATGGGGACAGATTTGACAATAAAGATGCCATTTTAGGTGTCCATTATCAGAGAAAGAACCCCAGTGATTACTTCTTTGTTGAGAACATATTCTCCCATCTTAACTCAGTCAATTGTCCGGCTCTGATTGATAAACCAAAGGTTATTCTCATTCATGCCTGCAGAGGAGGTACGACAATAACATGCTGATATTGTGTTGCAATTTCTCATTTCTCTTTGCATTTCCCAGTAACTGTTTCTTAATTTATTCACCTTGCATGCTGCAATATCAAGTCATTCACAGTATGTGAAAATGTCCCACACATGAATCATTTCTCTGTCCAGGTGACGATGGAGGTGTGTATGTTAGTGACAGTGCGTTTGAATCAGACTCCTGGGTTCACAAGGAGAAAGACTTTGTCTGCTTTATGTCCAGCCTCCCTGGTGAGTCCTCAGAAACACTGATTGCTGAAATGAGATTGATTTGTTGATTACATTTGGCTGTTCATTTTGTTCCCAAGGTCAGGTAGAAGCTATTAAAACAACTTAGTTTTCCTTTTGTTAAATATATTAGTTTGTTTCACACTCTTAAGAAGAAACTGCCATGGTGAACTGCTGAAACTCAAATGTTTGATGAAACATCATCCAAAATGGGCGAACGTTTCTTCCTTAATGAGCAAAGTTTCAAAGGTTGCTTTGTACTTTATTGTATGACTTGACAATGAATGAGTTATCTCCACAGAGATCAAGGCATACAGGAATCCTCACAATGGAAGTTATTTCTTCAATTACATAGTGGATGTGTTCACTACAAGCGCTCATAAATATGACATTATGGAGTTGTTCAGGAGGGTAAATTGTTTTTCTTTATTCCAGCCAAAAGTCAAAACAATCTCTTTCATTTTATTCACCCCAAGTGCATTGCTCAATTAAAATGAATGGGTTTGCTTCTTGTCAAATTCAAATATGATCTTTTCTTTTATAGATCACCTCACGCATGGAGAATGACCCACGTTTCACACACAAGAAGAAACTATTGGCGTGTATTGAAAGGGGGACCCTTGTAAAGAAATTCTACCTGTTCCCTGGACTCTAATGATGTAAAATGAGTTTAGAGGAAGAACGCTGCAGGTGAATGGGGTAAAAAACTAGGAAACATCATATTACACTCTTAAAAATAAAGGTGTTTCAAAAGGTTCCTCAAGCGATGCCATAGAAGAACCATTTTTGGTTCACAAAGAACCATTCAGTCAAAGGATATTTAAAGAACCATCTCTTTCTTACATTTTCATAATCTGAAAAACCTTCTTTCACCACAAAGAACCTTCTGTGAAACAGAAAGGTTCTTCAGATGTTAAAGGATCTTTATGGAACCATTTAGACCAGGGGTGCCCAAACTCGGTCCTGGAGGGCCGGTGTCCTGCAGAGTTTATCTCCAACTTGCCTCAACACACCTGCCTTCAAGTTTTAGTATGCCTAGTAAGAGCTTGATTATCTGGTTCAGGTGTGTTTAATTGTGGTTGGGGCTAAACTCTTCAGGACACCGGCCCTCCAGGACCGGGTTTGGACACCCCTGATCTTAGACAAACACGGTCTTCTATGCATCGCGAAGCACTTTATTTTAAGGTGCCTTCCTCAGTGATTAAGCACGTACATTCAGGAATTGTCTCTATTTCAAGGTTTTTTGAAATGTTGTTTTAAACGTGCAGTTTGAGGCTTACCTAACTAAATATGGACGCATTTAGATTGCTATAAGATAATATATCATTTTGTAGTTATTAAAGAACAGAAAATCTAAAACACAGAATAAAAGTCAAGTTCAAAAATTGCAGTGCATAAACAAAAAAAATATTTGGGAAAAACATCTCTAAAGAGTTGAGGGTTTACAACTTTAAAGGATTCTTAATAGCAATTGTGTGTACTGCAAGAGAGCCAAGCATACATCTGTTGATTTATTTTCGTGCTTTTATTAATCTCATTGTAATATTTACATTTAAATATTTTATATTCCATTTAATATATGATCTTATACAACTGGACATTTAAATGATTTAATCATTGATTAGTCATTATAATATTTGTTACTGATTTTTCCAGGTTTGGTATCGTTGATCTATAAGTAAGAGGAGAAGGGATGTCTCCATTTCAAGGTTTTTAACCTCACGTGGAAATTGTTGTGAAGCAGTAATTTTTATATGATAGTTGTGGATTTTGGGCTGATCAGATGTTTCAGTCTGAACATTGAAACAAAATTGGCAGCTATGATTAGTCACTAAGCTTACTCTACTCAGTCAACTCTTGGATGAAGAAGATTGTTAATAGAGTTTGAGGCACCAGAGAAAAACTTACTGGGTTGTGATACCCAAAGGACAAAAAGGATATCTCACAAATTGAAATCGATACATAGATGGACATAGTTGAAGGGTAATTTAACTAAAAACTTAAATGTGTATTTTGATGTTTCCTTTCCCCGAGTCTGAAAGGAAGTAATGTTATGTAGTGGAATCGACTTTCTGAAATATTAGAATGTACCATATTCATATTACACAGTAAATTCCCGAGTGTTAAACTAACACTGCTCGGAGCATATATGGTCCCACTCTAAAAAAGTGTTAAAGTAACACTGAAGCAGTGTTAAAGTTAATGAGATAATTATGTGATTAATTAAGTGATGATTGAGTATTAGTGATGAACAGCTGCTGTTAACAAGCAGAATCTCTGAAGAAAAGAGAAACACAAGAACTTCAACTGACTTCAGCCACCGACTTAGGCCGAGTTCACACTGCATGATATTAGCCCGATTTTTCACTCGCCGACAGGTTTTGTGAAATCGCCGACAAATGCCCGAAATCTGAGGCAAATCGGTGCTTGTTCATGCGAGTGACAATCACGCAGTGTGAATTAACAAAGACGCGATCTGAGAGAATCGCCAAAACGTCGCAGACGCCTGCAAAATATTTGGCATGCTAAATATCTAGACCTGTCGGTGATTCAAAATCCTGCTGTGTGAAATGAGTTCTGACTGAAAAACACAATCGGCGATGACCTACAGCCAATGAGCGACCAAGATACAGGGCAGCGGGAAGTCCGGGGAGGAGTTATAGACCAGAATATAAGTATTTTAATAGATATATGAACAATTATATCGTACAGAAACAAGCACAAACATTTGCTTGACCAGCCACAACAGCATAACAGTTACTGCAAAATTATTTACCTCCAACTCTCTTTGCAGAACACCCAATCCCTGTTCCCTGCATCTCCCTCCTGCATAAACTATTTTTCTTTTTCTCCTTGTAGCTGGAAAACAGCTCACAGACAATTTGCGGGCTATATATACTGTATATTTAAAATAATTACAGTCTTGCTCGCGAGAACTCAGGTCTGACGCACGCGGGTTCTCGCGTAATTTCCTTATCACTTCTCGCGTGTGTATTGTTGTGAAACGTAGTTTACGGACCAGACAGAGTTGTCATCGATTCTTCCTATTGTAAAGTCACGCAGTGTGTAAACTCCTGTCGCCGATCCACCGTGCAATGTGAACACAGCAGCAACTAAATGCTACCCCAGATAGTCACGCAGTGTAAAAACAACGGCGATCCGACGAGTTTGAAAACCATGCAGTGTGAACTCGGCATTATTAGATGAAATCAATGAACTCAAGAAAACATATTGGCCTGGTTTCACAGAAAGGGCTTAGACTAAACCAGGATTAGGCCATTGTTCAATTAGGACATTTAAGTAATTTCTTTAAACATGTCTTAGAAAAAAGCATTACAGGTGTGCATCTTAAGACAAAACAAAGGCACTCACATGTTTAAAGATCAGTCAGTGCAAGTTTCTTTCAGCTGAAACAGCTCAGATTTACATTTTAGTCTAGGACTAGGCTAAAGCCTTGTCTGTGAAACAGGGGGTTAAATGTCCAAGGATCGCAGCAGAAGATGATTAATCATCTCCACAAACAGCATCAGCAGCTTCATGCATTACTAACCAGTTTGACTTTTTTTCTGGAGTATCTAAAACAGAAGTTCTTTATTGGGAATTAAGGTTTAGATGTTTTTGTTTCTTTTCAACTTACCGTTTTGGTGAATAGTGGTTGCTTTAGTTGCCTCTTGACCCTGACTTTTTAAAGATAAGTTTTCTTGACTGGACATACAGTGGGTACGGAAAGTATTCAGAACCCCTTAAATTTTTCACTCTTTGTTATTTTGCAGCCATTTGCTAAAATCATTTAAGTTATGTTTTTTTCCTCATTAATGTACACACAAAACCCCATATTGACAGAAAAACACAGAAATTGTTGACATTTTTGCAGATTTACTAAAAAAAGAAAAACTGAAATATCACAATGGTTCCTAAGTATTCAGACCTTTGCTCAGTATTTAGTAGAAGCACTTTTTTGATCTAATACAGCCATGAGTCTTTTGCAACAAGTTTTTCACACCTGGATTGGGGGATCCTCTGCCATTCCTCCTTGCAGATCCTCTCCAGTTCTGTTCGGTTGGTGGTAAACGTTGGTGGACAGCCATTTTAGGTCTCTCCAAAGATGCTCAACTGGGTTTAAGTCAGGTCTCTGGCTGGGCCATTCAAGAACAGTCACAGAGGTGGTGTGAAGCCACTCCTTCGTTATTTTAGCTGTGTGTTAAGGGTCATTGTCTTGTTGGAAGGTTAAACCTTCGGCCCAGTCTGAGGTCCACTCTGAGAGCACTCTGGAGAAGGTTTTCGTCCAGCATATCCCTTGTACTTGGCCGCATTCATCTTTCCCTCGATTGCAACCGTCCTGTCCCTGCAGCTGAAAAACACCCCCACAGAATGATGCTGCCACCACCATGCTTCACTGTTGGGACTGTATTGGACAGGTGATGAGCAGTGCCTGGTTTGCTCCACACATACCGCTTAGAATTAAGGCCAAAAAAGTTATATCTTGGTCTCATCAGAACAGAGAATCTTAATTCTCACCATCTTGGAGTCTTCAGGTGTTTTTTAGCAAACTCCATGCGGGTTTTCATGTGTCTTGCACTGAGGAGAGTTTTCTGTCGGGCCACTCTGCCATAAAGCTCCGATTGGTGGAGGGCTGCAGTGATGGTTGACATTCTACAACTTTCTCCGATTTCCCGACTGCATCTCTGGAGCTCAGCAACAGTGATCTTTGGGTTCTTCTTCACCTCTCTCTCTCCCCCGATAGCTCAGTTTGGCCGCAAGGCCAGCTCTAGGAAGGGTTATGGTCGTCCCAAACGTCTTCCATTTAAAGGATTATGGAGGCCACTGTGCTCTTAGGAACCGTAAGTGCAGCAGAATTTTTTTTGTAACCTTGGCAAGATCTGTGCCTTGCCACAATTCTGTATCTGAGCTCTTCAGGCAGTTCCTTTGAACTCATGATTCTCATTTGCTCTGACATACACTGGTGAGCTGTAAGGTCTTATATAGACAGGTGTGTGGCTTTCCTACTCAAGTCCAATCAGTATAATCAAACAAAGCTGGACTCAAATGAACGTGTAGAACCATCTCAAGGATGATCAGAAAAATGGACAGCACCTGAGTTAAATATATGCGTGTCACAGCAAAGGGTCTGAATACTAAGACCGTGTGATATTTCAGTTTTTCTTTTTTAATAAATCTGCACAAATGTCAACAATTCTGTGTTTTTCTAACAATATGGGGTGCTGTGTGTACATTAAAAAGGAAAAAAAATAACTTAAATGATTTTAGAAAATGGCTGCAATATAACAAAAGAGTGAAAAATTTAAGGGGGTCTGAATACTTTCCGTACCCACTGTATGTGATGGCAAGGATCTTATGGTAAAATCATGTCATGTCTCTGATTGCAATTTATCTAAAACTTTAGTGTTTTTATGATTTCTATATTATTGCAGTTATATGAGATAACAATGTGAGAAAAACCTTCATAAATTACTTTTATAAATATAGTTCATAAAGAGGCTTCAAGTCTGGCACTCATAGACATGAAGAATCAACATGTGAACCTCAGCAATGGTGACAAAATAATCTGATAATTTTGATATGATTTTTGAACATCACAAAACAAGGCAGTAAAAAGTCACAACAAAAAATAACAAAAATAAAATAAAATAAAATACTAAGACAATGCAGCTGCATAATTTATTCATGTTGCAATGCATGCTGGGAGCCATGGATGAGTTATGATTGGTGCACCCAGAATGCAATGCAACATGAATCTGTCTGATTATCATCACCATTGTTGAGATTCATATGCTGATTCTTGATGTCTGTGTGTCTAAACAATACAGATGGTTTAAACTGGTGTGCAAAGTGTTTTAAAGCTCTCCCTATTATTTCATTCATATTCAGTTGTGATCAATAAACAATATTATACATTATCACTAATGATATCAGTGAACTACATGACAGCATTGTCACTCTCATAAAACCGGCCAATATAATCAGAACACATTTTCTCTTGGTTTATCTTGCATTAACAAATGTGTTTTGTAAATACAATTAAAGCAACCAGAGAAATACTAATGTTAAAAAGTCAAGGGTCAAGAGCCCAACTAAAGCAAACAATTATCTCCACAACGGTGACATCAAATTGTATTATTTTCAATAAACCTCTGTTAATTTTTAATAAGAAATTTTTAGACGCATGACAAACAAAAATTCTAACAGGTTAGTAATGTGCGAAACTGGTGATGCTGTTTATGGAGATGACTAATCATCTTCTGCTGAGATCTTCAGAGATTTAATGTCTTTTATTTCAGTTGATTTCATCTAAGTCTGTGGCTGAAGTCAGTTGTAATTCTTGCTTATCTTTTCTTCAGTGATTCTGCTTGTTAACAGCAGCTGTTCATCACTAATGCTCAATCAGCACTTAATTAATCACATAATTATCTCATTAACTTTAACACTGCTTCAGTGTTACTTCAACACTCTTTTAGAGTGGGACCATATATGCTCCGAGCAGTGTTAATTTAACATCCGGGATTTTACTGTGCAGGCCTTATGCATTATGACTTGTTATGAATTATGTTATGACTTATTATTTATTCATTTCAAAATTACACGTCTTCAGATTATGTAATCAATACTTTATCATGTTTGATCATTAATTTGTTGTATTCATTTTATCTTACATAGTTAGTCTTTCTTTTGTGTTCAGCACAATGAGTTTAAGTGTAAGGTGTGTATCCTTATGTGCCCTTTTGTACTTTTGTTCTCTGGTCTTTCTCTGAATAAGTATCAAAGTTTGCAAAATGTGTTAAGACCTCTGAGCTGTGTTTGCTTAACGATGTAGATGTCTAGCTCAATTTGGTCCCAAGGTGTCAAAAACCACATTGCTTTGTATATTTAAAATCACTCCGAATATTTTGTGTTCCGATAAGTAAGAATAAGAAACGGCACCCCTCCTCAGTGCTCTTTTCATTCTCTCTCTCTCTGAATTTTGGGTGCCCTAGACTTTGGTTAAGGTTGATTTCTCTCCGTGGACTTCTTAGTCGAGGGGTGCCCAAACTCGGTCCAGTGTCCTGCAGAGTTTAGCTCCAACTTGCCTCACCTCACCTGCCTTCAAGTTTCTGTATGCATAAGTGAAGAGCTTGATTAACTGGTTCAGGGTGTGGTTATGAGGTTGGAGCTAAAACTGTCAGGACACCGGCCCCTCCCAGGACCGAGTGTGTCTTAGAACATTTAAGGAAAGTGACATGACATGTGGCCAAATATGGTAACCCATGCTAGGAATTGGTGCTCTGCATTTAACCCATCCAAAGCGCGCACACACACAGCAGTGAACAGCCATTTATGCTGTGGCGCTCGGGGATCTGTTGGGGGTTCGGTGCCTTGCTCAAGGGCACCTCAGTCATGGTATTGAAGGTTAGGAGAGAGCACTGTACATTCACCACCTACAATCCCTGCCGGACCAGAGACTCAAACCCACAACCTTTAGGTTACTAGTCCAACTCTCTAACCATTAGGCAATGACGTTTCAGTTATGATTTTACCCTTAGTGTGTATTTGCATTTCTGAAAACTTTTGATACATTTATAGCGTGTATCCAAACCCACCAGTCTGACGTGGATTTGATTTTGCATCATTATGGAAGTAATGTAGCCCAAAATCTCTAAATTTACCAGTGCATGAAAAACAATAGTTAACATATTCATAATAAAACACATTCTAAATATACACACACAGTACAATAATGTAATTATAAAATTATTAGTATTATTATTATTACTTAAACTGATCTCATTATAAATTTTGTTATATACGCACTATTGCCATTTACTATATTAAACCATAATGTAACCTTTATTTAACTTATATCTAGATTATATTTGTTCGAAAAGCAAGAGCTACATCATCAAAAGTGTGTATTGTTCTGTTGACGGGATTTAGAGAGTGTAAGCATTTACAAAATGGCAGCACTATTAATATATGCAATTAGATGCTATTTACACTGTTAACTGTTTAATTAATAAAATAGAGGAACAAATGTGACTGCTTGGAAAAGTGACATCTTGTTTGTGATGTCTCAGTTGTGTCTCACAGCAAGTTGTTTAAAAACTCTGCGGACCCGGATACGGGTCCAAAATCGCGTTAAAAATGTTTATGCTTCATTTACATAGCCTTCCTTATATGATATCAGCCCATATATGGGTTCATTTGAAAGCTTGAGTGTCTTCTTTACAAAAAAAATAAAATTCCTTTTGGTTTTTATATTCATAAAGCAGTAAAATTAAGCTTAGAAATGTATTCGTCCCACACACGATTTTCCGTCTAACCATTGTGAAAATTTTTTTACGAAGAATGTGTATTTTATATATTTTTCACAAAAAAAAGTCATATATCACAAGAAAGCTCTCATTCTCAGGAATTTGACGATGTAGATTATTTAATTGTATGACAATCACAGATCGAATTATCTTCTATAGAATCGCGATGTAAAATTTTGTCACCTCTGAGCGAATTTACATTTATACTCGTAGCACTGCTCCAATCAGCCGGAAACAGCCACAAATATCTATATACTCTATATTATCTTTTAGATTAGGATCTCTTCTTTCAAACAAGACCATTTTCACGTTTCTGCGTGCTTCCATCGGTGAGATATATAGCGTTTTGTCCAGGTAGCGAAATAGATGCTCGAAACAGGCGCTCTTCATATCCAAAGCGCGCACAGCACGTAAGTCTGATGTTCTAGAGATCTGTGGTCGTTTGTGGACTGCACTTGGTCAGATTACATGTTTGTCAGCTCGGGGGCCATTTCAGAGCCGTGAAATTTGACACCTCTGCGTCACTAGAGGGGGGTCTTCACATCCGGGAATGTACCTCTGGGGGTTTTTGGTCACTGTAGTTTTTTGAATGTGTTGAAGGCGCGTTTCCCTCATAGCCAAAGGATACAGCACACGTGGATCAGATTATATCAATCTAGGATGATTCTGATTACAAGTTATATATGGTGAAGAACATTCAGCGGCGCCATGGAGAGGAATGAACGCGCGTCTGGTAAGGCTATATGAGCTGTGTTTGCATATTTTATATTAGAATAGTTGTTTGGAAACGTAATAGCACAGCTAGCAATCTGATACACTGTTTATTGACAGAAAAGTACAGTACATTATGCATTTCAGTGAATATACAGTGAATATACAATAAATATACACGGATTATTACAGTGCGGTGTGGATTAACTGATATGTGTTTGTTTGACGCTCTGAATGCTTCAGATAGCTGCCGGTTAGCAAATTAGCTCCGCTCTGGACCAGGGATGATGCAGTGTTGTCATGGAGAGATGCTCTGGATACAGGAGTGAGCTGATGAGGTGAGAGGATGCTGTGAATCAGTATTCCAATACAGAATGCATATAAATGGAATGGTATAAAGCTGGAGGATATGGATTCTATTTTAGATTGTGATAGACCAGATATATTTTATAATGTAGACAGTCTTGTGCATCCTGAAATAATTCAACTGATTGTAGAATAACACAATATGTAAAATTTGGTCCAATTCGCTTGTGCCATTTTGTATATTACTACTTAGAAAAACATAAAAAATGAAACATAATTCAATCAATAATCAATTAAAGTGCTTATGGCACAGAGTAAAATAGGATTGTGGGGTTAATGTGTTTTATAGAGCCTGTTTTTGCAAAGGAAACTCACAATGACACATTTAGATACAGAAATAGACAATTTCACTCGCTTCACAAATAATGTAATAACTCCTGTTTAGAAGCTGCTATTTGAAAGATTATTTTTTCTGGTACTTTTTGGCATCTAGTGGCATCAAACAAAGTAAATTGCAGAGAGCTGGACCTAATAGAACCTGAATTACAGAATTTAAAAAAAAAAATTTGTTTTAAAACTCCAAAAGCGCCTACGTTTTTTTGTGTTTATTGTAATATTTAAAAACTATATAATGTTATTTATAAAGAATTACACTCATAATTTGCAGTTCAAAGGGTTTTCTTTACAATGAAACCATTTTTTAAATTTCCTCCATTGTATGTGTGTAGGGTAAACATTTGAATTTGGGTATGTCAAATTTAGGTGAAAATACAAAAAAACGCCCCGCCCCAGAGAATAAGTTTAAGAAACCACAACTAGATCCTAGTGAGCTGGCTAATTACAGACCCATCTCAAAGCTTCCTTTTATGTCTAAAATTTTAGAAAAAGTTGGGTCTGCTCAATTGTGCTCCTTCCTGCAAAAAAAAATTATCTCTATGAAGAATTTCAGTCAGGTTTCAGGCCCCACCATAGCACAGAAACTGCACTTGTTAAAATTACAAATGACTTGCTTCTTGCGTCAGACCAAGGCTGTATCTCATAGGGCTGTAGTACTCGAGTCCGGTCACTCTGTAGCCTGCGCTCTATGCTTGCGCTCCCGGGGTGTCTGCCGTTGCTAAGCAACCATGACCTGCTCTCTCCACGATGACGCGGAAGTTTCAGCAAAGAATAAATGGATTTGCAGCACTAAAAATCCCTAGCAGTAGCTCTGCTACTAAATTTATTTTAAAAAATGGCTATCCTTGTACAGCTATGATCAGCTGTTTCTCCGTCTAGGCTTAGCTTTCAATTTTGTTACGGGAAAGGATGAAGCTGATTGGTTGATTCTTGTCACATGACCCGCGGTGCGCTTGCTGTGTTTTGAAAAGTTTAGATGTTTCTAATTTAATTTTCTACCTGTTAGATTGTGTTTTATTAAAGTCTACACCTACTTCCTTCTACAGCATTTATTAATATTAGCTAACTCACCGTAATGCTCACCGCTGTAAAAACAAAAAAACATATTTAGTTTTATTTGTTGGCCCTAATATGCATAGTTAATTATTCATTTATTTATCACAGGTAATCATCATTGCAAAAAAAAAAAACTCCACTGTTCACACATAGCAGAATTTCCTCATATCGTGCAGGACTATTAGAAAGACAAAATCAATGCAAATCAGTGGATATGTCTGCCTTAATAGGATAGGTGTGTGTTAGGCCAGTTGTAGCTAAACTCTGCAGGGCATTGGCCCTCAAGGATCTAGTTAGGAGACCCCAGTCCTACAGAGTTGTTACTTTGCACATACTTTTTGATCATTACAAATAATAATGTAAAATTATTTTCTTAGAATAGGAGATATGCTGTCTCTCACATCACATACATTATCAATAGTTAAGTATGTGGTCTTGAAGAGGATCCTTTTTTTTTTCTCTCATATGGACTCGGTCTTGACTTGGACTCGAAACTTTTGGACTTGAACTTGACTTGGACTCTAACCTCTTTGGACTCGGTCTTGACTCAGTCTCGACTAGTCCTGGTCTTGGACTTGTCTTGAACTCGGACAAAGCTGGACTTGCTACAGCTCTAGTTATCTCATTGCTAGTTGTACTTGATCTTAGTGCTGCGTTCGACACTATAGATCATGACATACTCATAGATCGATTACAAAACTATACAGGTATTCAAGGGCAGGCTTTAAGATGGTTTAGATCCTACCTGTCCGATCGCTACCACCTTGTTCATTTAAATGGGGAGTCATCTCAATTATCAGAAGTAAAATATGGAGTGCCACAAGGATATGTCATAGGTCCTCTGCTATTTTCAATATACAAATTTGCCCCTTGGTAATATTATTAGAAAATACGAAATTAGTTTCCATGTTATGTTGATGATACTCAACTATATATCTCAACAAGAACAGATGAAATTTCTAAATTATCTAAGCTAAAAGAGTGTGTTAAGAATAAAAAAAAGATTGGATGACCAATCATTTTCTCCTATTAAATTCGGATAAGACAGAGATATTACTTATTGGACCAAAAGACAGTACACCGAATCTCGTGGATTACAGTTTGCAACTAGATGGATGTACGGTTACTTCCTCTACAGTCAAAAAATCTGGCTGGGTGTATTTAGATAGCAACTTGTCTTTTGAAAATAATATTTACCATGTTACAAAAACAGCATTCTTCCATCTTAGAAACATTGCCAAGCTACGAAACATGTTACCTGTTTCTGATGCAGAAAAGCTAGTTCATGCATTCATGACCTCTAGACTGGACAATTGTAATGCACTGCTAGGTGGTTGTCCTGCATCTTCAATAAACAAGCTACAGATAGTCCAAAATGCAGCGGCTAGAGTCCTTACCAGGTCAAGAAAATATGATCATATTACCCCAATTTTACAGTCTCTTTACTGGCTACCTATTAAGTTCCGTATCAGTTACAAAGTATTATTACTTGCCTATAAGGCCCTTAATGGGTTAGCTCCTGCGTACCTAACTAGTCTTCTACCACGCTACAATCCATCACGCTCCCTAAGGTCGCAAAACTCTGGATATGCAGCGACAAAAGTCACTGCTAGTGTGAACGCAGCTTTAGTCTGAAGTTTTTAAAACCTTAGATTATCTTAAAGTTTCTTTAATAAACTTATCTTTAGTAAGCTAACTTTAATCAACTAAAAAAGATGGACGGTCGGACGCACAGGCAGACTGATACATCACAACATTCATTGGATAATGATGATGATGATGATGATGATGATGTCTGGTTTCTTGTTCAGCTCTTGTCACAACTGTACAGTATTTTCAACCATGTTTGTTTTTTATTTCAGATATCAAAATAGAAATACGCTAGCCAAAACATACATAGTTTGTAAAAATACTGATGTTTATAGAAGCAGCAATAATAATCAAGAAAATTATTCCATAATCCAACATAATTTGATGACATTTGTTATTCATGACATCACATACCATAGGTCACTGTGAAGCTTACTCTACTTTCTGACAGCCTCTGAACTCTGAACTACATTACAGCATAAACAGACAATGCCCATAACCCGTTACTATGAGCATTATAAAAGTATTTAAAACAGAAAATATACTAGCATTTACTATAGCATGTTTGAAAAGCAGAATATCAGATTTTTTACATTTGTTAAATGCAAACTGTGAATTAAAAAACACACCATCCATTTGTCTGATGCAACACATTTGTAACAAACACTCCTTCAGATCTTACTTTGATATCCCAGTGCCTCCACTTGTGTCTAAAATTGTTTGTTGTTTACTAAATTTGTGTATAGTGCTGTTAATGTTATTATAAGTCTGAGCCTCGCCACAAACTATTTCAATGCCCAGTTCCCTAGTGTAACTATGCAAATGACAAATAAATGCCTCTTGACTCTTGAACAGAAAATAACAACAGCCAATAATGTGAATCTTTTTAAGAAAGTAATTGTGAAATTCTTTTTGGTAGACATTTCCTTTTTTATCTGTCACCGCATAGACTAAACATTGTAAAATGTGAAGAGTCTCTTGTTTTACTCTGATCTTTTTAAACAAGGGAACTATCTCTAAAAATCATGCTGGGGGCTCATGTGTAACACTTTATATTTACATGAGATTTAATGATGAATGTGTGTATAAGTTAGTTAGAAATCGTCTCTTTGTTGTTGAATCTGACACAGAGTCAATGAGGTTTCATAAACCCTGAATCCGGCATTAGAGGGGTTCAGTGAATGTGGTGTTGTATGTGTGTAAGTGTGTGAGTGTGTGTGTGTCAGAGATGCTGTAGAAGGTAAGATGCCGCGGAACATCCACATGAAACTCCTTACTCTGTTAGACAGGGGTGAAGGGGAGGGGAGTGGTAAGTCCATTCGTTTTTTATTGTGCCAGACAGTGAATTTGTTATCAGAGTAAACTCCAACCAGGATTGCATGTATTCAAACCTTAAAGCGCTGCCTCCCTTACCAAATTACTTTATAGGCTCACTGCGGCCATGACCCCAACCACTCCACTCAGCCTCCCAGTAACAGCGTCCAGTCAGACTCTCTCGACACAGAACCCGCTCACCGCCAACAAATCTCTCTGGATGATAAGGATACGGCTGCGGCTCTTTCACATATTTTGCCCTTCTGTTCTCATCAGTCAGAATGATGTAAGTGTTTGCTGTGTTTGGATCCAGTGTGAGATCACAGGCATCTGAAAAACAAGATGAGAACATGTGTAAAAATAGTTTTTTTTTTTTTTCAAGAGTACGAAAGACAAGAGCAAAAACAAGACTACATTTTCCAGTGTTGGAGTGTTATAAAAGGGCCTCCATGGTCCAAGTAAGAGAGAAAAAGTTTGATTGTGAGTGTAGATGTTTCATTGAGAATGTAGATGTTTGATCATTTAGAAAGTAGATAAGTGATATAAGGGAATTAGTAATGAGGAACAATCACTGATCTATGCTAACAATTCTAAAGCCATCTAAAGTTTATGATACCTCAGTAATCATTTGTTAAAGCTAGATTAGAACAAACATTAAATATTTATCATAGTCACTGTTTGAATACAAAACAACAGTTAAGTATCTGCAGTGAGCAGTTTGGATCCTCCAGTTTGTGTTTGAGCAGCTGGACTCCTGATGGTCCTGGGTGATTGTAGCTCAGATCCAGCTCTCTCAGGTGTGAGGGGTTTGAACTCAGAGCTGAAGACAAATAACCACAGCCTTCCTCTGTCACCATACAGCCAGACAACCTAGAGACACATATCAACAGACAGATCTTCTACAGAAACATATTAAAAGGCAGATCATCTATAGACACATAACCCAACCTTCCTCTGTCACCATACAGCCACACATGCTACAGAGACAGGCATTAAATCAGAGATTGGGATCTTATGTACAAAATAACTGCTCCTTTACCAAACACTAGCCACTTTTCCACTAGCGGGCTGAACGGTTCTAAGAATTGTCAGGTACGGTTCCAGCTGTATTTCCACGTGAGCCTGGTACGGCGCGGCATGATTACAAACCATTCTCGGCCCGGAATTCTCGGCATGGTTAAACAACCATGCTGAGCCGTGCTGGTAGAGTGCGTGCGCGTGATGTCACCACTCTGTTGCCTGGCTACCAGTTTCTCCATAGCTGGCTAAGCGGAAGTGCGAAATTTGATCAAACAGCCAAGTAAACAGCTACGCTACATTCAATATAAAAAAAATAGTCCCAAAAACAGAAATATCTTATCATCGTCCCTATCGCTGTTTACATTACACTTGTGTTACCAAGGCAACTACTGACGCATTTTTATTACATTCCAAAGAGCTCCGTTATCAGCAAAACAGTGGAAAATGAAACCATATCCGTGCTGTCTGGCCCGGATCGGCACGGAATGGAACGGTTAAGCAAAGAGAACCGTTCGGCCCGATAGTGGAAAAGCGGCTACTGATACCACACAGCATGCATACTAGGGACAATTCTAGGAATACCCAAACCACACATGCACACACACCTGTCCCCTACACACACATGGCATGCATAATCTTTTATGTCAAATTCCTAAATTGTCTGATTGATGTGACGGCCAAGTATAGGGGCTTTCACACCAGAGGAACCTTTTCATAGTTCCTAGAACTAATGATGGAAGTTCCCGCTTTGACGTGCCACACACGGGGGGGAAAACTAAGAACGTATTTAGTTCTGGGAACTCCTTTTGGGGGAAATAAATTAGCTCCTACTTCAGAGTAGGGTCTAAAACAGCTCTATAGGAACTACCAGTGACGTAAATGAAAGCTGATTGGCCAAACACATACGAAACACCGTCTACCCAGTATTTTTAAAAAGCCATGTAAAAATATTTATTCCACAAACATGGAAAACAGCGATAACGGCATTTAGCTGCCTGTTGTCTGCAGCATTGTGTTCTTTTCTCAGCCTCGATGATATGTAACACTGCAAGTTGTCATTTAGTCATATTTTCATGCCCTTTCAATCGCGTAAATTGTCCATCTCCGTTATCACAAAACCCACGACACACAACAAAAACATCTCCAATTACGGCATCCTTCATTCACCGGTTGTTGATGCCTGTAAATGCCACTAATAAAGACATTGCTGTTGGATGCTTCAGAGTGGTTAAGAAACTGGTTCTCTATGAAGTACCATCCTGGCTAGTTCCTAGAACTACGCAGTTGAAAGCCCTTTGGAGTGAACCATACTCGGAATGTGTTCTCTGCATCTCACACATCCAAGTGCATACACACAGCAATGAGTAGTGAACACACACTATGGACTAGAGACCTGGAGTTTTTGCGCAATCACCAGCCGTGCTGAAATTTGCGTGCATTCTTACGAAGTGTACACTGTAAAAACTAAGTGTAATTTTAATTGTAAAATTTTGTACAAACGCTACAGAAAAAAACTGTTAATAGGTTAACAGTAAGTTCCCGTACTATCTACAGGGAAAAATTTTAAAATATCTAACCAGACATTTCATGTAATTTTACAGTAAAATACTGTTAATTTTCTGAACTGCGTATCACCATTACTGTCACACTTCGCATGCTGTTGTCCCCCTCCAGTGTTAAGATTGGGGTGCTAGAGCTAAAAAGGGCATTATCATGAATCCCTAAAAGGTCCATGAGAAGACAAGGGATGGCACATTTGGCAGAGATGGAGTGCAAATAATAATAAATAATAATAATAATAAAGCGCTTCTGTCGTGCACATTTTTCTTTTCTAGTGTAAGGCTTTATGGGGTACATTTATTTGTGTCTACGTATTTTTACACACCTCAGTATCTGCAGCTGACAGTTTGGACTCTTCAGTCCTTCAGAGAGCAGCTTCACTCCTGAATCATGCAGGTCATTGTTACTCAGATCCACCTCTCTCAGGACACAGTTTGAGGATTGTAGAGCTGATGACACAATTTCACAATCCTGAGAAGTGAGATTACAGCCAGCAAAACTATGGGACAAAATACAAGTAAAGAGGATGTTAATAATTTGTAAGAGAGAGTCAGCCAAGCACAAACATACAAATGCCATGCTATTTTTAGATAGCATAAACCTTTTCATATCTTTTATTATGAATTTAACACTCACAGAGCTTTTTTGCAGTTGCTCACAGCTGGTATCAGTCTTCTTCTCCCCTCATCTGATGTGTTGTATTTCTTGAGGTCCAGCTCATCCAGCACCTCCTCTGACATCTGAAGCATGTAGGCGATTGTTGAGCAGTGAGCAGGAGAGAGTTTCTTCTCTGAGTGTTTGTCTGATTTCACAAACTCCTGAATCTCTCTGGACAGAGTCTGATCTTTCACTTCCAGCAGACAGAGGAACAGATTGATGGATCTTTCAGTGGAGAGTCCATGTCCATCTTTGATCTTCTCTTTAATGTACTGTGTGGTTATCCTGATGCTCTCTGAGCTGTTCTCTGCGTGTGTCAGTAGATCCTGTAAGAGTCTCTGATTGGACTCCAGTGAGATGCCCAGCAGGAACCGCAGGAACAGATCCAGCTGGCCATTCTTACTCTCAAGGGATTTATCTACTGCATCTCTATGCAGATTATGTACCACATCGCAAAACTGCAATGTATCAATATGTTTCATTACATAATGGTAAAATGCATAGAAAGCAGCAAGAAACTCCTGAAAACTCAGATGTATAAAGCAGTAGACCTTTTTTTGAAAAATCACAGATTCCTCCTTAAAGATCTCAGTGCAAATCCCAGAATACACAGAGGCATCAGTAACGTCTATGCCGCTCTCAATCAGGTCCTCCACATAGAACATCACATTGCCCTTCATCAGCTGATTGAAAGCCACTTGAGCAAGTTTCACAATCACTTCTCTGTTGGACAGCAGGAGTTTCTCTGTATCTCTCTCTTCATACTTCTGGTTCCTCATATTAGTTTGAATGAGCAGGAAGTAGATGTACATTTCAGTCAGAGTTTGAGGCATTTCTGCACTCAGATCTTCTTCCAGGAGCTTCTGAAGCACAGTAGATGAGATCCAGCAGAAGACAGGGATGTGACACATGATGTGGAGGCTCCTTGATGACTTCAGGTGTGAGATGATCCTATTGGCTAGACTCTGATCACTGATTCTCTTCCTGAAATATTCCTCCTTCTGAGGCTCACTGAATCCCTGAATTTCTGTCAGACGGTTGATGTATTTGGAGGGGATCTGATTGGCTGCTGCTGGTCTGGTGGTGATCCAGATGAGAGCAGAGGGAAGCAGCTCTCCTTTCATGAGGTTTGACATCAACACAGCCATTGATGAAGTCTCAGTCACATCACAAACTTTCTGAGCGTCTGAAAACATCAGTGTGATTCTGTTTTCATCCAGACCATCAAAGATGAACACAGCTTTACATTCATCATAAATCTTTGAGTCCAGATATTGTAGTTCAGGATGAAAGTCCAGCAGAAGTCTGTGAAGACTGTACTGATCATCTCGGATCAAGTTCAGCTCTCGAAATGGAAGCACAAACATGAAATCTACATCCTGATTGGCTTTTCCCTCGGCCCAGTCCAGAATGAACTTCTGCACAGAGACGGTTTTTCCGATTCCAGCGATGCCTTTAGTAAGAACAGTCTTGATCTGGTCTTTCTCCTCACATCCTGGTTCAGGTGAAGCTTTAAATATGTCATTGCAGTAGATTGGAGTGTCTTGTGAGTGTTTTGTTCTGGCTGTTTTCTCCATCTGTAAAACCTCATGTTCTTCATTCACTCCTTCACTCTCTCCATCTATGATGTAGAGCTGTGTGTAGATCCTGTTCAGAAAGGTTTGAATCTCTTGGAGTTTGATTCCCTCAAATAATCTCTCATATTTGTTCTTCATGCTGGTTTTGTGCTGGTTTTTGACTCTCTGTAGGTCTCCAGTCTCCAGTGTGTGTGTCTGTAGGACTGCTACAATGTTGTCCTGCGTAATGGGAGTCTGATAGTGAGATGTAGAAAATGGCCCACATAATTCCCTCCTGCTAAGAAAATTAAAAATAAAAGAGCATGCATTTTTGAAGTTTTACCCCTTTTCACTGCATAGTTTAAAATGTATTTAGTGTTATTGTCAAAGTCCTGTGCTTACAGCCTTGTCTGTTTAGTCTTTGTTAAATGTTTGTCTTGTGCTTGAGCTCATGGCTTTGTCTTTGTTTTTTGTTGGCCATGTTCTCATCCCATCCTGCCCCCTTGTTTAGTCCTTATCTAGTCCTTGTTTCACTAATTGTGTTTACCTGGCACTCATGCGCTTTCCTCCCTATTTATTGTGCTCTCTTCTCTCATGTCCTTGCTGGTTTGTTGTTTTGTGCTCCATTTAGTTAAACTACCTGCTCTAGTTGTACCTTACTCTTTGGTACAGTTTCTTGAATATCCTTGTCAAAGTTTAAGCCCTTGTTTCTCTTTTGATTGGTAACATTTTCAAGCCTTCTACTTTAAGTTTTAATTTTAGTATTTTCTTTAGCTTTTTTTCTGCTAGACAGCTAGACCGGTTCAGTGTCTGTGTACAGCGATAACAGATCTCTGCTTCATTGCTCCTTGCACTATCTTCTCGACCACTATCTGCTGGTGCTGCCACTTCCTCTGCAGTTCTCCAACCTATTGTAAGCCGGGGCTGGTTCCAGTGGTCATCCTCAGCTGTTCTGTCACTGTTACCTATGCTGTGTCATTCCCTGTTGTTATATTGTTTCATGCCTTGTCTACCCTCTTGTGCCCTGGCTGCAGTGTTAAGTGTTTCATTGAGGAGCTTTAATTATTAATCTGAAATGCACTTCAGTACATTAGCAAGTAAATGGTTATACTAACGGATTGACAGACATCACTGATTCATCTCTGAATACAAGGGGTAGCTCCATTGATTTGGCACTCTTCACAGACACACCACTGGGATCCGAAGACTTTGAACCGCATCTCTTCAATTTTCTGATGCTGACAAAATACAAACAAAACAGCATTTTGTACATACCTTTGAGGCTTTATTTATGCAAAAATTAAAAGAACTCTCACATCTAAGACTTTTGTCCATCTTTGAAATAAAAATTAAAATACTTTTTAACTAAGCCTAAGTGACTTCCATCCCTCCACTGAAAGTCCATGTCACTAAAACTTTAGATACAAAAGGGTCTGCCAAAAGTCAAAATTAAATATGTTCATCATATAAAGGAGCCATATGTCTTGAATTAAGACTTGAATTAAACCATGCAATTCATATGGATTAGTTTAATGATGCCTTTATGACCCTTCTGGATCTTTACAATTTTGGTACTGTGAAATTGCAATGGAGGGACAGAAATCTCTCAGGTTTCATATATAATTAGTGTTGAGGGTGTTAATGATGACAGAATTTCATTTTTAGATTAATTATCCCTTTAAGGGCTGTTGACACCAAGTTCACCTTGGTTTTTTTCAAATTTGTGAAGTGTGCCATTTCGGACAGAGGCATAAAACCACTTCCCTGAACTTCCACTGTTCCCCTGTTGACTGAATCATGTTAATTAAACTATAAGGTAAAGTTTACAGATCAAATTTTTTTTTCACACATGCATTCATGCCTGATACAGCCTTGATGACACCTAATTGCCCAACACAGCTGTCAGTCAAACTCATCAAGAGTTATGCAAAAACACATTTTATTTATTTTAGTTATTTAAGATGTCATAATAGCTTTGTAATTGTCTTAAAATTGATTAAACAATAATTTAAGAAATAGTATTGGATAAAAAACCGGGGGGGGGGGGGGGGGGGGGGGGGTAGTCATCATAGGGGTGCTCAGAGGAGGGCTCACGAACGCCCCATTTGTGGCTATGCGCCCTCGATGCGCACTTCTGCTGAGCCTGCACCAACGCGAGCTCCACAGCAGACTTCTACCTAGCGGCATTATGTCACGAAAGTGCAGACTCAGAGGAAGACCAGTTGATTTGGGACAAGGCCTCTGTGATGCTATCAAAGCGCTGATCACTCACCAACTGCAAGCTACAGGAATGTGCTCTACATCACTGTGAATTACAGATGTCTGTCAAATACAAAAGTGTCAATTGTGTTACCTGGGGTCAGAGGTCATGGTTTCATCGCTGAATTCAGAGGGTTGATTCCTCATGTGTTGATCATGGCTTGGTCCAGCAGATGGAGAACTCATTTTTGAGTCAATGTCCTCCTACTCTCATTTATCAAAGAGTGTTTATTTCAGACCTTTTATGTGGCAACAGAGATAAAAAGACAACCATAGTACTGTACAGTATAGATACAATAACTGAACGTTTAATTTCAAACATCAATGTAATCATTTTTAAATAGTTGCTCATGATCAGATACTTTTGTTATATTCAGGTACATTCATGCAGTCTATTTATTTCTCACTGTTTATTCAGCTTATAATATTTTGTTACAGTAGGGGCTGGAAACCTGTACACAATAAACTATTTATGTAGTTTTACAACAGTTTTAGCATTTTAGTGGATATACTTGCACTTTAATATTGCACTAATTTGTATGCAGTACAAATGAAGCATTAATTCAGAGGTTATTTTGAGCATAATGACAACATGATAATATCTCATTTTCTAGTGATTGCACAACAGAATCAACAGCCAATGCTGATTATAAATATTGTTTCTAATTACTGTAGGCAATAACGTGTCCTGGTAGAGAAATTCAAACTAAAAATGTATGTCAAACTTTTAGACCTTTGTTGATCTACACATATCAAATATAAAAATGATATATGACTGTTATTATCGCATGCTATATAAAATTAAAACAAAGATCAGAGTAAAAACACTTTTTTTGTGGATCGTTCTGCCATTTTGATGGGACATAGCTGACGAAACATAAGGAAGACCAAAAATCCCAAATAGCACCTCATTTTTGTATGATTACATGGTTACACGAAGAATAAGTTTTGAACTTACCTCAAAATATGCAGCCATTTTAAACGAGTATTAACATTTTAAAGCCTTGAAATGGCGTCGTTTATTTTTCTTTTTTCACTTTCGTTTTCTAGTGACCCGTTATGAACTCCTCCCACACATTAAACACAACAGTCACATACTCTCTCTAGTGGCGCAGAGCGTCGTGTCATTCTCAACGAGTCTCCAAACACAATATTTATGGGAATTAAGCTCATCAAATTCACTAGACATCGGGGGGAAATATATCAGGTTTAATAAGGCTGATATTTTATCAGGCTGATAAGGCATAATCTCTAATCCATACTGTATTTTGAGTTCCAAGAGTGGTTTTATAGTTTGTCTTTTAGGTAAAATCATAATTTATATATAGATATATATACATAGGAATATATATATATATACTATAATAAATATACTGCTTGGAGTTAACATCTGGGTTTTGTTTAATAAGGTGTGATGTGTTTCAGCAGTTTAAATTGCCATTATGCTGTTCAGCTTTAAGGATACATTGCCTACAATGCTTTGCTAGACTAAGAGTGTGCAATGAGGAAGATAACTGCGTGACTGATTGAATGGCTGCGGCCGAATGCTGAATAACGCTGCCTTTGGAGGAAGCAGTCCAATGTAGGAAGGCATCAAGGCACATCCAAATCCAATGACAACTCCACTTCCGGTCTCCTGAGATGCCTTCATCTGATGGCAGAAGGCAGCATTAGATGTATACTTCGGTGCCTATGATATCCCACAATCCTGTGCGTTCCATTCCATGATGGTTAAGATAAAAAAATAACCATGGAGGATGCAGCCATTGTGTGTGTGCTGCAGAAGTGATTACCTTACTGTATAACACTACTCAAATCTTCAGTAAACAGTTCTTTTCTTTTTAATACAAGTGATAAGCGGTCAGTATCGCCTACTAAAGAAGATACAGCACACTTTGACTGGATACATGTGTGTGTGTGACATATTCCTCTGTCTTCATCATGTGTCAGTCGTCTCACAGCGGTCAGATGATCCAGACAGAACAGGGACAGACTCGTGCCCCACAGAGAGAAGACTGTCCTGGACACACAGACTCAGAGACCCCCGTCCAGCAGCAGAGACTCCAACAACATCCATTCAGGACATGAGAGAGGAACCAATGAAGATGAAGAATGAAAACAGACAGAGATGAGAGGAGAAATCAGAAAGACAGATGAAATAGAGGAGAGCAGACTGTGTGAGTGTGACGTCTGTCTGAACACATGCTGTAATCACACACTGTTTCATCTCAATGTTTAGAGTCTGAATCTCTCAGCACTGAATCTGAGCTATAAACACAACGTGACAGACAGTGAATGTGATTCACCATGTGCAAAGATTTGAGGAAAACCAGTAACTCAGTGTTACACTGTGCAGCTATTACATTAAAGAGACATTTTCACCTGATCTGATGCAAAACAGTAAGAAAAAAAAACCCTATAAAGTGTAACATGCCAAGGTAGCAACAAAGCAAAACACGACTTGCTCAGAATTATAATTTTGCAGTAACAACAGTGTTAAATAGAGTGAGCCAAAAATGACTTTACAACAAAACAATCTTCAGCAACACTAAAATTATGTAGCATTGTGAGCTAAAGGCAAAAGGCAACACTGAAAGCATCAAAATGTTCTAATGTTTGTAAGTTGAGTTATGTATGATAAAAAATAGGACAAATATGTTTCTGAAAAAATAGACCATTTGTTTGTGATGTCTCAGTTGTTTCTCACAGCAGATTATTTAATCTGACAGAGACAATGATGATTTAAATACTCTGAATCCAGCATAGAGGGGTTCAGTGAATGTGGTGTTGAATGTGTGTAAGTGTGTGAGTGTGTGTGTGTCAGAGACGCTGTAGAAGGACAGAGTGCCAGCTGACACATCCACATACACTCCTACTCTATTAGAGGATGAAGGGGCTGGTATGTCAGTTTTCTTATTATCATTCCAGGCAGAGTATCTGTTTTCAGTGCAGTACAGACTCCAGGATTTGTCATTGTATCCAAACCAAGATTCACTTCCTCCTTTCCTGTTGATTGCTTTATATGTCACTGCTATATAAGCCCATCCACTCCATTCAGCCTCCCAGTAACAGCGTTCAGTTAGATTCTCTCCACACAAAACCTGCTCATGCTGCTCAAATCTGTCTGGATGATCAGGATACGGCTGATGATCTTTGACATAAGTTACCTTCCTGTATCCCTCAGAGAGGATGAGTTGAGTGTGTGCTGTGTTTGGATCCAGTGTGAGAAGAACATGCATTCTGAACACAAGAAGAGACATCACAAAGTACATTAAGGACATTCAGAGCCTGGTGTGTGTGTGTGTGTGTGGTGTGTGTTGTTCTGGCCATTATATGCTGAGTGGAATGTAATGCCAATTTGATACACAAGTACTTCATGTAAAACATGGTTTATGAGGCCCCTCTCTGTAACCAAATGGGTTAAAAACATACTAAACAGTGTTTATTTAAAAATCAAAAAATGCAGAAATTGTGTATGAGGGGAGGCGGAGGTAAGGGGACTAGAAAATAATTCCCTTTCAAGGGAACTTCGACGGTGTCCTCTAGGGGTCGCTCTGGGGATGACTTGATGTGACTGTGTCTGAAGTATACGTACATTCAAAAAAAACACCAAAACATGTGGGCAGCACAAGCCATGACGTCACTACTGGTGCGACTATAGTATAAATAGGGGCAGGGAGAACACGTCATATCTTCTTCGTCTTCATTGACTGCTTTGTTTGAAGAGTGCATTCCGGTGGTAAAAGCAATCTTTCTTCCCTTATTATGGCGAGCACTAGCAAGACGTTTAGGAGATGTGTGGATCCGTGTCTTCGTTATTTGACACCTGATGACTCACATGATCTTTGCATTTTTTGTTTGGGCAAAGAGCACACACACAATGTCTCCGAGGGGGCAATCAGCATGCACTGCAAGCGTTTTTCCAATGAAAAAGCTCCGCTCTCGTCTGTCTCTCTTTTCGAGGAAGGAGGGGCAGCCGTCTGGATCGCGCCACTGCGAGGCTTGGCTTGCCGTGCGAGCGTTATCTGTCTGACCATAGCTTCCCAGCTCAAGTGAGCCTTCCTTTTCTTCCTGATCTACATACAGAAATCGAGAAGGAATGGAAAAGGCCGTTTTCTTCATGCATCCATCAGTTCCAGCATACGAGTTATGTCAACATCGAGGGGATCCGCGAAAGCGGCTATGAGAAGATGCCCCCTGTAGAAGAGACGCTGGCTAGCTATCTCTCTATGGGTGAGACATCCTCTCTCAAGGCTCCCTTCTTGCTATCTAAGCCCCTTCAGGATAAATCTTGCTTAAATGGCAGGGCATACGCAGCAGCAGGTCAGGCTGTCGCTTCGTTGCACACGATGGCGTGTGTGACCAGAGTGATACCTGAACATCTACTCATTTCCCTTGGGGGTTTAACATCTGCCCTCATCTTCCCCTTCCTAATTCCCCTGTAACCACCATCATCTCCACCTGACCGAGGTTAGGTAGGAACCTCCTGCACCTGCATTGCAGTCTCTTATGCTGGACCTATAATATTTTCGGTTGGTTCTGTGTCTTACATAGTAACCACCTTACTGATGGTCCGGACTAGAGGCTTCCTCGGGCTTCGCTTTTTTTTTTTTAATATATAAAATGCGCTGGTGGTTGTGTGAATCCGTCTGCTAGCCTTCTTTGCAGTGTTTCTGGGACATGTGTGTTTCTGTCCTTTTCTAGGGTAGGTCCTCGGTGAGCACCCCCTCTGCTGGACTCAGAACCGGGTTCTCGACTTTTGCAGTGATGACCTCACTCGTCGATGCTGGATCCAGACTGTATGATA
This sequence comes from Sinocyclocheilus anophthalmus, assembly GCA_018155175.1. Taxonomy (NCBI): domain Eukaryota; kingdom Metazoa; phylum Chordata; class Actinopteri; order Cypriniformes; family Cyprinidae; genus Sinocyclocheilus; species Sinocyclocheilus anophthalmus. The sequence goes on along the minus strand of JADLZN010002274.1, from coordinate 48,490 downwards.
GCCCTTTTTCCGGCTTCATTCTTCCTGGATCATGTGGCCAGATCACAGGCTTCTGCAGGAGCCTTCTTGGTCATCAGGTCCCCGGCACAGCACTGCAATTCTGCTGCACGTCCGGGCTGGGCTTATGCTTTTCAGGCTGCCCTGACTGGGACGCCCTTTTCCAGGTTCGCCCCAAGGGGCTTCCTGTGAATCAGGATATCCCCTCTCACTGAGTGGCGTTTTTGCGAGAAACCCTTCTTGTGAAGTGCTATCGCCAGCCAGTCTCCCCTTGCCTCAGAGGGTTGTCTTTGAGCTTGCCACTCCCGTTTGGCTGTCTCAGTACTTCTGGGCATCTGTGAGGGACATCGGTGTTCCCTTTCTCTGAGTTGGCTTAGACCCCAGTACTCGCCTTGGGCTCCACTCAACCAGTGTGTCTCTGTTGATACATTTCTTGAAGCATCTCTCCCCTCAGATGGAGAAGAGGATGACGTGTTCTCCTGGCGCCTATTTATACTATAGTTGCACCGGTAGTGACGTCATAGGCTGTCGCCGGCAAACATGTTGTTCATGTTTTTTGAACGTATGCGGGTACACGGGTCACGTCGAGGCGTACCACATAGCGACCCCTAGAGGACGCAGTGTCTCGTTCCCTACTCAGGGAACCATAGTTACATACGTAACCTGAGACGTTTGTACAGTATAAAAACCATTACACAGATGGAGAGTCCCTATAAGCCACATATACAAGAATGTGTGTGTGTGTGTGTGTGTGTGTGTGAGAGAGAAAAAAGACCTACATTTTCTCAGTCCTGGTATGATTCTCAAAGGGTCTCCATGGTCAAAACTAAACAGAAACAAATATAAGCCACTGATGAATAATGTGTGATGATCTGAAGTGTGCAAGAATGCGCAAAAATATCAGTGAGCATTTTAAAATCAATGAATACAGTTTTAACATAAAGCATTCAAACTGAGAAAACCGGAGTCAAATTCAGGTTTATGCAAAATTCTAATAAACTCCAAAGAGCTCCAAAGACAGATCAGTAAAAAAAACCAGCATTCATAATCATAACACAGTAAGAAGTGAAGATCAAGCAAAAAGACAGATTTCATGAAGAAACAGAAAATAAACAGATTAAATCCATAAATGTGGCAATATCTTCAAGATGCTGGAACAAACTACCTTGAAATAATTTTCGCTTTGCAGATTGCATGAAAATATAAGTCCTACCTGTTGCAATATTCTCAGCAACTTCTCTCATAAAACAGCATTTATTTTGTAAGTTGTAATATCCAAACATAGCTCAATCCAAAATAAAGGTTTACTGGTAAACACATTGAAGATTAGTAAACAGACTGTCAATTCAAAAAGTGATCTGCTGTTTCCATACTGAACTGAGCTTATTGAAGCCTCTCCTCAATTGAAGCCAAAAAATCCAACCTGTTCTCACTCCCAAGACAATAATGATAACAAAATCCATGTCCCAAAATATCATGCCATTATGATAAATTATGCTGAAATTGCTATGCATCAATAGTAAGGAAAGTTAGTACCGTACTTCAACGAGTTTGAAGTAAGTGTTGGAAATGGAAAAAGAAAGGGTGATGATTATTAGAAATGCAGAAGGTTCTGCAACAAAAGACAAACTCATTAGTGCAAAATGCACATTACATAGAACTTGCAGCCTAGGGTGAAGTCATTACATTAAATCTGTGCCAACTCGTTGTCAATGTAATTTAATGGAAAACAATGTAAATGACATTCTGTGCCATTTGAACGGCCTCTGAAGTCATAGTTTGGTGTTGCTGACAATGTTGGGCAAGTTACTTCCAAAATGTAATACATTATATATTACTAGTTACTGTCTTTTGAAAGTAATTGGTTACATTGCAATATGACTGTCTCTGAATTGTAATGCGTTACGCTACTTTTGAGTTACTTTTGAGTTACTTTCACCAAAATATACACATTAGTATTATAAAATGCCAAAATGTAGTTTATACATTGCACATCCATTCTACATCCAGTGGAGGGTAATGTGGTAGGTCTATATAGCATTTTTTTTTTTTTTTTTTTTTTTTTTTTTTTTTTTTTTTTTTTTTTTTTTTTTTTTTTTTTTTTTTTTTTTTTTCTTTTTAAAAATTATAAAATCCTATTTAGATACCGGTATGTAGGTCTACATTAATGTTACGTTGTAGTTTAGGTTAAACACAGATAAGCACAAACCGCATTATTACATTAATAATAATAATAAATAACACCAGTAAATAAAGCGAAATGTTATAATGTACAAACAATAAACACAATACCTAGCCTATAGGCTATTTTGAACGGTTTCAGAAGAAAACAAGAATGAAAAATATAAGCTGCTAAACAAGCCAAAACGAATAGGCTAATTCAATGCAAAATTGAAAGCAAATGGCGTTCTCGCACAGCCTACCTCTCTCATTAGGCATTAATCCATTAAATGTGTCCATATTTGCAATGTATTTGAATGCTAAACTATTATTTATTATGTAAACCAGGCTTACTTAACGCGCTTAAAACACATCCTCGTCACATGAGCAAATGTGTGTTTGGCCCGAGCTCAGGCTGAACGGCACGGATTGTACGCAGTATGCACTATTTAAATTAACCAGTGTATCTATACGTTTGGTTGACTATTTTATTCTGATAATGAACAGGCTGCAATGTTTGCCAAGCAGGAGGCAATGTGTGTGCGTGAGGCGCCGGCGCGATCGCAACAGCGGAAAAAAAACACAAAAAAACACTCCATCATTTTTGGTCATACAGATCATTCGAAACTGCAATGTGTTTACTTTTATTTCTGTCATGTCGGTTTCCTTTCCGTGGACTTTCGTAGAGCGCCGCGCTACACAAATAGCATATGAACCAAACTCAGCAGCATATCTCTCAGTCTTTTCCTTTCGTTTTGTTAATCTGTTAATTAGGCTATTTAAGTCAAATATTTTCCATTTATTTTATATAAACACTATGAGTTCAATCAAAACTTTTTATTTTATTTTTAGTTAAACTTAATTTTTGGTGCTTGTCTGCGCTCGTCCGCCGCCTTTTTCCCTTCTCCGACCCCGCAGCTCTCTCCGATAGCTTAGTGTTAGTGGCACCAGTCCAGGTGTTTCCAGGTTTTACTCGTGCTATTTCTCAATGTTGAGAGTTTGGTGTCACACATATTGCACCTGACTATGCATTCTTATCCTTTTCTCAGATTAACTGAAAATAACAGGAGTGTGTCCATCTCACAAATGTAGAATCCGTCTCTACAGTAATCTCAACCATCTAATTCCAGCAACAGGAAATAGACAAACTATTTTACCCGAGGAATTTTTTCTCTGGTGCTGTTTTGCGGTGTTGGTAAATTCACCACTTAATTTTGAGTTAAAATATGTTGTTGTAACTTGCGTTACTGAGATTGTAACGAGTAATAATATTACCCAAATGTTATTAGTAATGCGTTATATTACTACATTACAGCAAAAAGTAATATACTACTGTAATATTATCACTTTTGTAATGTGTTACTCCCACCACTGGTTGCTGATGCTGTGTGGTACCAGTATAAGTATATTCACTGAAAACATTCTGTTTGAATTTTAACAATGCAGCACTTCTGGTCCAGTGTGTGAGCCTCTTTACGCATTGTTTTGCTAATTCTGGAGGCTCTACCTAAAGGAAAGGATCTGATAATGATGGCATGAAAAGAGACAGCACATGATTTATTAATAACTGGCCAAATTGGGTAGTGAGTTGACGGTGTTACCTGCCATGGTTCATTTCACCCACATTTGGCAGGTTAGTGGGCGTTAATTTCAAACCCTGAACCAAACTGAGTTGATCAGTATTAGTGATCTTGAGTAAAACCCCCTCACTGCTCCCACATACTTGAGTATCTGCAGTTTATAGTTTAGATCCTCCAGTTTGTGTTTGAGGAGCTGGACTCCTGATGGTCCTGGGTGATTGTAGCTCAGATCCAGCTCTCTCAGGTGTGAGGGGTTTGAACTCAGAGCTGAAGACAAATAACCACAGCCTTCCTCTCTCACCATACAGCCAGACAACCTACAGATGGATAAAATAAATAAGAACCACTAAGCCATGTTAAATGTTAGACTCACTGAGTGATCTCTTAAAGTTTTACCTCAGTATCTGCAGCTGACAGTTTGGACTCTTCAGTGCATCAGAGAGCAGCTTCACTCCTGAATCCTGCAGGTCATTGTTACTCAGATCCAGCTCTCTCAGGACAGAGTTTGAGGATTGTAGAGCTGATGATACAATTTCATAATCCTGAGCAGTCATGCTACAGCCAGCAAGACTGAAAGACACAAAAATTAATGTCTTAAACTCATTCTGTAATTGTTATTTAAATAATTTCAATTAAATTCAAGTTTATTTGTATAGCGCTTTCCACGATACAAATCGCTGCAAAGCAACTTTACAGCAAATTAAGTTTCTACAATATTTAGAGGTACACAGTAAATTCCCGAGTGTTAAATGAACACTGCTTGGAGCATATATGGTCCCACTCTACAAGAATGTTAAAGTAACACTGAAGCAGTGTTAAAGTTAATGAGATAATTATGTGATTAATTAAGTGCTGATTGATCATTAGTGATGAACAGCTGCTGTTAACAAACAGAATCACTGAAGAAAAGAGAAACACAAGAACTACAACTGACTTCAGCCACAGCCTTAGATGAAATCAACTGAAATAAAAGACATTAAATCTCTCAAGATCTCAGCAGATGATAATTAAACAAATCCACGAACAGCATCACCAGCTTCATGCATTACTAACCAGTTTGACTTTGTTTGTCATGCATCAAAACATTTCTTATTAAGAATTAACAGAGGTTTAGACGTTAATGTTTATTGGAAATAATACAATTTGAAGTCACCGCTGTGGAGATAAGCATTTGCTTTAGTTGAGCTCTTGACCCTTGACTTTCTAACATAAGTATTTCTCTGGTTGTTGAAACTATGTTTATGAAACACATTGATTATGGTAAGAAAAATCAAGAGATAATGTGATCAGATTATATCGGTTGTTTTTTGATACAGTTGTAGCTGTCATGCATGGCCTGATTCATGGATGTCAACAGTGATAATGAGTTACATAGATTGTTATCCATCACAACTGAATTTCAAAGAACTTTAAAAACACTTTGCACACCAGATTAGAACATCTGTTCTGTTTAGACACTCAGACATCAAGAATCAGCATATGAATCTCAAAAATGGTGACAATCATCAGACAGATTCATGTTGCAGTGCATTCTGGGTGCACAAATCATAACTCATACATGGCTCCCAGCATGCATTGCGTCATGAATAAATTATGCCGATGCATTATTTTAGGATTTTCTTTTATTCGTACTATTTGCTTTTATTTTTGTTGTGACTTTCTACTGCCTTGTTTCGTGACATTCAAAAATACATATCAAAATTATCAGAATATTTAGTCACCATCGCTGAGATTCACATGCTGATTCTTCATGTCTATGAGAGCCAAAGTTTAAACCTCTCTATGAACTATATTTCTAGAAATGGTTCATTTAGTTTACATTGTCCAATGTCTCATATCATAGACCTGCAATAATACAGAATTCATAGAGACACTGGAGATTTAGATAAACTGCAATAAAACGATCACACGCATGCACGAAAGGGCTTTATCATAAGTTTCTTGCCATCACATATGTGCTTCACAAACACAATTGTTACAGCACAAGATAATCTAATTCCTAACAAGCCAAGGGTCAAGAAACAACTAAAGAACACGCTAATCACCAAAACGGTAAATTGAAAAAAAAAATCTAAACCTTAATTCTCAATAAAGAACTTCTGTTTTAGATACTCCAGAAACAAAGTCAATCTGGTTAGTAATGCATGAAGCTGGTGATGCTGTTTGTGGAGATGTTCAATTATCATCTGCTGAAATCTTGATGGATTTAATGTCTTTTATTTCAGTTGATTTCATCTAAGGCTGTGGCTGAAGTCAGTTGTAGTTCTTGTGTTTCTCTTTTCTTCAGTGATTCTGCTTGTTAACAGCAGCTGTTCATCACTAATGCACAATCAGCACTTAATTAATCACATAATTATCTCATTAACTTTAACTTTAACACTGCTTCAGTGTTACTTTAACACTCTTTTAAAGTGGGACCATATATGCTCCGAGCAGTGTTAATTTAACACTCGGGAATTTACTGTGTAGCTTATCAGTGGTGACTGTCAGTTTAATGTACATATGGCAGAAATGTACGGAAAAATAAATTAAAGACGTAATCAAACAGACAATGAACATTATTAACAGCAATTATTATATGATGCAATCAAACTTATAGCAAAATGTGGTAGTTCTGTATGTTGTTATAATATCAGTGTCTTCTACTAGAAAGTTTAAAAAGGACATAATAAACTCAAGATGTAAAGCATCAGTTAGTATAACAACAGAAACTTTAATTCCATTGAGAAAAGACTATTTACTGTAAAACTTAATTAAACACTCACAGGGCTTTTCTGCAGTTGATCACAGCTGGTATCAGTCGTCTTCTGCCCTCATCTGATGTGTTGTATTTCTTGAGGTCCAGCTCATCCAGTGGCTCATCTGACATCTGAAGCATGTAGGAGATTGTTGAGCAGTGAGCGGCAGAGAGTTTCTTCTCTGAGTGTTTGTCTGATTTCACAAATGCCTGAATCTCTCTGGACAGAGTCTGATCTTTCACTTCCAGAAGACAGAGGAACATATTGATGGATCTTTCAGTGGAGAGTCCATGTCCATCTCTGATCTTCTCTTTAATGTCCTGTGTGGTTCTCCTGATGCTCTCTGAGCTGTTCTCTGTGTGTGTCAGTAGATCCTGTAAGAGTCTCTGATTGGACTCCAGTGAGATGCCCAGCAGGAACCGCAGGAACAGATCCAGCTGGCCATTCTTACTCTCAATGGCCTTATCTACTGCACCTTTAAGCAAATTTTGTAATGAAGCAAAATTCTTCAGTCCTTCCATAGTTGTACTCACATGAAAGTAAAACACATAGAAAGCAGCGAGAAACTCCTGAACACTCAGATGAATGAAGCTGTAGACTTTCCTCTGATGAATCACAGATTCCTGCTTAAAGATCTCAGTGCAAATCCCAGAATACACTGAGGCGTCAGTGATGTCTATGCCACTCTCAATCAGGTCCTCCTCATAGAACATCACATTGCCCTTCATCAGCTGTTTGAAAGCCACTTCAGCAAGTTTCACAATCACTTCTCTGTTGGACTGCAGGAGTTTCTCTGGATCTCTCTCTTCATATTTCTGGTTCCTCATGTTGATCTGAATCAGCAAGAAGTGGATGTACATTTCAGTCAGAGTTTGAGGGATTTCTGCACTCAGATCTTCTTCCAGGAGCTTCTGAAGCACAGTGGATGAGATCCAGCAGAAGACGGGGATGTGGCACATGATGTGGAGGCTTCTTGCTCTTCTGATGTGTGAGATGATTCTGCTGGCTTGATGCTGGTCACTGATTCTCTTCCTGAAATATTCCTCCTTCTGAGGCTCAGTGAATCCCTGAATTTCTGTCACACGGCTGATGTATTCTGAGGGGATCTGATTGGCTGCTGCTGGTCTAGAGGTGATCCAGATGAGAGCAGAGGGAATCAGCTCTCCTCTGATGAGGTTTGACATCAACACACCCACTGATGAAAACTCATTCACATCACAAACTTTCTCATCATCTGAAAACATCAGTGTAATTCTGCTTTCATCCAGACCATCAAAGATGAACACAACTTTACACTCCTCATAAATCTGTGAGTCCAGATCTTGAAGTTCAGGATGAAAGTCCAGCAGAAGTCTGTGAAGACTGTACTGATGATCTCGGATCAAGTTCAGCTCTCGAAATGGAAGCACAAACATGAAATCTACATCCTGATTGGCTTTTCCCTCGGCCCAGTCCAGAATGAACTTCTGCACAGAGACGGTTTTTCCGATTCCAGCGATGCCTATAGTAAGAACAGTCTTGATCTGGTCTTTCTCCTCACATCCTGGTTCAGGTGAAGTTTTAAAGATGTCATTGCAGTAGATTGGAGTATCTTGTGAGTGTTTTGTTCTGGCTGTTTTCTCCATCTGTAAGACCTCATGTTTTTCATTCACTCCTTCACTCTCTCCCTCTATGATGTAGAGCTGTGTGTAGATCCTGTTCAGCAGGGTTTCATTCTTTTGGAGTTTCATTCCCTCAAATAATCTCTCATATTTGTTCTTCATGCTGGTTTTGTGCTGGTCTTTGACTCTCTGCAGATCTACAGTCTCTAATGTGTCTCTCTGTAGGACAGTTTCAGTTCTTTCCAGCCTGTAGTGAGATGCCGAAAAATAAAAAAGAGCAACAAAAAGTCAATTATTGTCATTACAAAGAGTCATTGGAGTCACTGGAGACCACAAGACATACTGTATTTTCAACAATATCTATAATTTTAATAAGTGGAGCAGTTAGGGGGAGTAATTCAGGAACCACATCTTTATACTAACCAAATGTCAGAGGTCACGGTTCCATCACTGAATACAGGGGGTTGCATCAAGGACCTGTCACTCTTCACAGACACACCGGTGGGGTCTGGAGACACTGATCTCCTCCTGATACTTGCAAAAGACAAACTAAATAACATTGTGCACATACATATTACACATGCTTGCTACTGTCGCCTTTTGGCTTGCTGGTTTAGGGACGCTTGACATTTGGCAATACTATTGACTTGACTGCACATACACTGTTGGATGAGAACTGAACTAAGTTGAGCTGGATGATGACATCCAATGCACTGATTTCAACTGAATAATGTCTGATTACTTTTGTCATTTTTAGAGCTGCTGTAGAGTATAATTGAATTTTGTTTGCATCATTTAATAACTAATTTCTTTTCTATATCTGCAAAGCTGCTTCAAACAATTTGTATTGTATAAAGCAATATAAAAATAAAGATGGCTAGACTTGAATTTGCATACATTTTTCCAAAACAATTTACAAATAAGGAGTACAAAGAAATTCTGTAATACAAAGATCAAGATTGTTCTCAAAAGTACATGAATATAAGGAAAAGTACAGAGAAAACATAAAAGCATCTGACAAATGCATATGTGGCTAGTAACTAACCTGGGGTCAGAGGTCAGTGTTCCACCACTGAATACAGGGGGTTGCATCAAGGATCTACTGCTCTTCATAGACACACTACTGGGTTTTGTAGACTCTGGTCTCTGTCTTCTCCTCCTGGTGACACTGACAAAAGACAAACAAAAAGCTTTGTTCTTTGTTACTTTTAATAAGAAACATATTATCCACTTTAAAATCTGTAAATTTTATCACGGAATACAAACTATACATGCTTTGATACTCTTTAATGAGGCATTCACTGTTTTGCCTCAGTTCAAGCAGGACATGAATCAATCATCTCTACCTCTTTGCTACTAATTACAGCAAAAATAAACATGAATGAACAAAAAGGTTTCTTGAGGAACCGGAAAAACCTTCTGCAATTACAAACATATCTATTAGTTATATATGAGTTTACATTAATGGTCATAGTCAGATCACGGTTTTCAAATCGGGGTACGCAGAAAAGATGTCAATAAGAACAGCTAGGGGAGGAGCAATGTTGGGGATCCAGTTATAATAATAAACAGGTTGAGCCAAACAGTTTATGCACAAAATGTTTTCATCTATGGAAATAACCAGACTCACACTAGACATTAATCGCACTATGACCTAAACCAATGGTGACATTTAAGAAAAAAAAAATTATAACTTTTACTTTATACAATTATTATATATACATTTATTAGGCTAGTGTCCGAGACTTGCCATTTGCACTGTATAATTTGTTGATTTTGTTAGTTTTGCCCCTACTTTATAAGTCGATTTGGATTAATTGAATTAATTTTTTAAATTAAATTTTTATTTAATTATTAATTGTAAAAATGAGTTGCTGAAAGACCTAAATAAATAACATTTATGATATATGTTTTTTAATATAACGGTTATTCAATTTTTTTGTTGAGGTTCATCAGATATTGAATATCATCAAGTATTATAAAAAAACCAAATACCTGATTGTATTTTTCGCCTGAGCGTCGGTGTGTAAAACCAATATGATGTCATAAAAACACCATGGCTCTATAGCAGCCAGAGAAAGAGTGAAAAAGAAAAATATAACTCAAAATGTCAACGGGTCAAGAGCCCCAAGTAAAGCATTAAACACTGATATCTACATGGTTTACTTCAAATGAAACAATATATAATATCAACATTACACCCTTGAATTCTCAATAAGAATTGCTGTAGACGTCTGACAGAAAATATAAGTAAAGTCAGTTTGCTGTTAGTATGCTAAGAGAGCTGGGTGGGTGGGATATACTGTTTGTGGAGATATGATTAATCGTCTTTTGCTGAGATCTTGAGAGATTTAATGTTTTTTATTTCAGTTGATTTTATCTAAGTCTGTGGCTGAAGTCAGTTGTAGTTCTGGTGTTTCTCTTTCATTCAGTGATTCTGCATGTTAACAGCAGCTGTTCATCACTCATGTACTACAATTACACTTACTTAAGTTTTAATCACTTAATTACTAACTGAAAGGTTTTAAAACGGACATGGTTTAGAGCCAAGGCAACTGGGTTTTACTAAAAACGGTTTTGAGTACCCTAACTTGTTGGTTTTACAATTGTCAAGGGCATAGTGAGTGCGCTGGTCATAGTTTTAGTTGTTGTAAATCTTTATTGTAAAGTGTGGACGCAGTGTAGGGCTTCATACACAATTGTTTTTGTAGTTAAGCTGTGGCAAACCGTGTGGCCCAAGAGATGTCGAGCCATGGCCCAAAAACATCCTCCAGTGTGAGAAGGACTGGTAAGGAAGAGAGACTGTGTTGTTCCAAGGGAAAAACAGACAGCAGGCAGGATTGCATTTCCCCAGCATGACAGGTGAATAGATTCAGGGAAAAGTATTTGGGTGCGGGTTCTCTGTGATATTGTGAGATGCCGTTCAACAGCAAACCAAACCACAAGGCTTCTGGAATCCACTGTAAAAATTTGAAATAAAGCATCTGACAATGCAAGACATGGCCTCGTGTCTACCTGGGCTCTCGCAGCGTGGTCCATTTCATCTTTGGATGTAGGGAGACACGTGATCTCATTGGTGATCACACTGAAATCAGGAGATGAGAGAACTCTTTTTTGTAGAGGTTGTATCATGTATCTTCTCCTTGGCCGTCATCAGAGACTTCTTCAAAAGATGGAGATAAAAACAACTGTATAGTAGCTTTGGGATTATGGGATAGAGAAATTCTGGATGGGATTAAAATATAACCTCCCTAATTGAGATGTATTATATCATAAGTATTATATCTATAGATTATAGTATATATATAATATATATTATTTTATATTAGTATATATATAATATGATTGGATGATCAGCTGAGTTCTTTCTCAGACCACATTGCTAAAACTGTTCGGTCCTGCAGATTTACTTTATTCAACATCAAGAAGATCAGACCCTTTCTTTTCCTTCGGAAGCAGGCTTCGCATCAATTCCTTGTGTCAAGCTCTTGGTCTGGCAAGGCTCTGGACTATTGCAATGCTTTGATTCTCTTGCAGGTCTTCCAGGACAGGTTCTAATCAAACATTTAATTAATCCAAAAATGCCGCTGCAAGATTAATCTTTATTGAGCCGAAAAGAACGCATGTCACACTTCTTTTCATCAATTTGCACTGGCTACCAGTAGGTGCTCGCATTAAATTCAAGGCATTAAGGTTTGCCTACAAAACCACCACTGGCTATGCACCCATTTACCTAAATTCATTACATCAGACTTATGTGCCCTCTAGAAGCTTGAGTTCTGCAAGTGAACGTCGCTTTATTGTTTATCCCAAAGAAGCACAGAATCACTTTCACAGACTTTTAAATTAAAATGTTCCCTCCTGGTGGAATGACCTGCCCAAATCAATCCGAGCAGTTGAGTCCTTAGCCATCTTCAAGAATCAACTAAAAACACATCTCTTCCATCTTTTATTTGACCTTCTAACTCTAACACTCTCTATTCATTTTAATCTCTGTATCTATTCTTCTTGTAACAAAACTAGCTTCTATTTTTCTATTCTTTCTACTGGTTTTTCTTTGTTGTGTGGGTGTGTGTTGTGTATTTTTATGTTGTGAAAATGTGTGTTATATTATACTATCATAATATATAAGATTTAATATATATATATTATATAGTATACACCTACCTGCTTATTGTGTACTGTGTAGGCTACCGGAGACTTGGCATTTTGGACATAATATTGTTTGCTCTTTGTGAGTTTGATTTGCTTTTATTGTTCCTATTTCGATAAATTAAGTTGCTCGGGATAAATAGCATCTGCTAAATGATAAAATATTAAAATAAATTGTAATTATTATATTAATAATATTATACCTCTGACATGATGACTACGCCCCTGGCTTGGGGCCTATGGGATGCTTTATAACCACGAATAACCCAAAAAGCACAAATAAGAGTTATAGTTTTAAAAAAAAAATATATTTTTGTGCCATCTCTGTAAAGCAAAATCCTTATGCATTTCGTGCCACTTCAGGAAAAATCCCCCAATAGGTTAAGACTAAGGACGGTTCAGAGGAACGGAAACCTTTTGATTCAATGAGACAGGTCAAATGCCATTTAATTACTTGAGCAAATCTTTCAGCTGCTCCTGATACTGGTTATGGCCTTTTTATCTTCTTCTTTGTTGGAGGAGGAGGAGTTGTAGGAGGCGATTGTGTTCTCTCTCAACGAGGTGTAATGGAGTTAAATAGCTATTAAGTATAGTTGCAATGTATGCAACAATCGGATTAAGTTTTTTTAAAGTAGGAATTTTTTAGAATATGTATGGCACTCGCATTCTTCCGACCTTCGTCCTCTTCAATAGTCAAAGTCTGTAACTTATATCAGAATAATTCAGCTGCGCACTTCAGTTGTTTACGTTTCGGCCATTTTGGCCAGAGCTGTTAAACTGTCGAATGATCGAGGTTTAAATCTAATGTAAAGAGCAGCAACACACAAAAAGCAGCTCAGTGTAGGCGACATACACTTACATGATCAATTATTAATACATAAATACATTCTTAACTTACCACAGAACAGGCGGTTTAAATATCTAATGTTGACGGGTTTAAAACCTTGAAATGGCGTCTCTTCTTTTCATCCTCTTTCACTTTCGGTTCTAGTTAGTCACGTGTTACTTCGCAGTAAACACGCTCGCGCGTCCTCTAGTGGCGCAGAGCATCTGCTCACTCAAGTGAGTCTGCTCTAGAGCAGCTGGGATGTAGGTGACAGCCCTACTGAAAAACAACAATACAACCATCACAGCAAATGTTAATGGTTTCCACTACAAATACCATCACAAAAATTACAAACCATCAACTTTTAACCATTGAAACCATTAAAAAAAATTATAGTGTGTTTTGGGACATATTCCATTAAGATTTATTGGTTTTAACAAGCCACCAATAGAGGGCGATTAATTACCAGTAGATTAGAGACCCATCAGTTCCATATTTTTTAAAAAAACATTACAATAGGCCCATTGGAAAACAGTTGTGAAAACCATTACAAATGTTGTAATGTGTCTATTGTTGTTTTTTCTTCAGCTAGGTGGAGAGCAGGCACAATAAATGTAAAATCAAACACCAAATTATCTAAACATCAAGAAAATGTTATGTCGTCTAATGAAGTAATAACTTTGTATTGACATTCACCACGCCATTACGCTATAAACACCACTTTCCAGAAAGAAGAAACCACTCAGCATTATAGTTTTTAAAATGTGTAAGGGATAAAATTAGTCAAATAGTTACATGGTTGATTGCATGGCAGTTGGCGGGCCAAGAACCACCCCAATGTGGAGCGCAACACTTACTGTAGCATTATATAAAATCAGGGGTCAAACTCCAGTCCTTCCTGAGGGGCCGCGAGACCAACCGCTGCTCCACCACACAAACGGTGCAGTCTATGATGTCATGATTGTGCACTTGTTACGAGGGAGAGGGAAAAGCTGTTGCTTTAAAACCAAGGCGTATATATATTAACCATGGGCGTTCTGCTTTTACCTGGCCGTGGGTGTTGCGGCAAAGATAAACTCTTGTCCTTGGAGGGTGTTCAGTTGCTCTCACTACCACTCACAGCCGTGGTCGATGATCCACAGTTACCAGGATCAGACGTCTGACGTGTCCCACAGAGAGAGATCTGCGCTCGAGACAGGACTCACAGAGAACTCAAACTAACACATTCCATTCAGAGGACCCGATGTAGAGGATGGAGAGTGATGTGCAGATGGAACAATGGAAAACAGACTGAAAGAAGAGAGGATCCCCGTTGTGTGTGTTTTCTTTTTTTTTTGTTGACCTCTGCCACAACCTGTGAAAGGGTTGAATGAAAGGTATTTCACTTGGTACAAAAATAATGAAGGTCAGGTAGTATAATTGAATTAGTAAAAAACCCACATATTGTAGGTTAATTTTTTAAAGAAAACACATGTTTGTTAACAATTTAATTAACCTGTTAGGCGTGTCTGTGCTTTTAATTACCTTTGTTTTTAAAAAAAATATATATCGCAATCACCTATGTCATAAACTTTATATCATTTGGACAGCTACGTCTAAAGCCTAAAACACTCAAGATCATGTTCTGAGCTGTTTTTTAAATCAATACACTCAGAGAGAGGAAAAAAGGATTAAAAATATGATAAAGATGAAGGAATGTTTCCGGACTTTTTTAATACAGTAGAAATGAACAGCAGTACTACTTAATCCACTTAAAATTAAAATAAATAATTTACAAGGACATAAATATTACAGATGCAATACATTTACACAATCATGGACCAGTGGCATACAGCAGATCTTCACTATATTAAGCATGTCACTAAGTTGTTATGGGTATAAAAGAAAAAAAAGAATCACATACACACATTTTCAGTTTTATAGAAGATTATCGTATTTAATTATGGTAATGTTAATCAGTAAGTGATGATTAATTATATGCAATAGTGCACATATAGTGTACAGGTATAAAACACACTGATCTAACAGTTGCTGACAATCCAGCAGGATGAAGCCGAGTCTGTGGATCCTATGAAACAGTGACAACATCTACAGTAGCTTTTATAAGAACACACTAAATTAATGCATTAATTAAAGAGTCCAGCAGAGCTCAGAATGTTTCTACAGATCATCACATTGACTCACTGAAGTCTCTCACACACAGCAGATGATAGCTTATAATTAAAAGGTGTTTAAAAGGTAAGGTGAAAAAAAACAAAATAGACAACTAAATAAATCCACATCATGGACAAACAGGGTTTCCACTATGCACAGATTCAAACGGTTTTTAAAAGGTTAATTTCTTGCTTTTACTATGTTGTCCTTCTTGTTTAAAAAAATTAAAAATAAAAAAAACTTGCACATTAAAATAAATATCTAAAATACAAAATAGCTCAATTACATTATGACTCATGGAGTCTGTGGAATATGCCGCACATAGTCGGTTTATCCAGGCCTGTTGTCCCGTAAGAGGCGGCGCTGACATTGTGTACATTTAATGCGTCTGGCTTCCGGTGTGGTTCGCTTTCAGCTATTTTTAGCTCTACATAACAGCTGGTTTTGCTTCTTGGTATTGCAAACTGGTGTTTCTTGCCATATTATTTTAATGCCATGTTTATATGTTGAACAACATGGTGTGTAGTGCAAAAGTTATACAGTTTACTTGCAGTTTTGTTATTCGTATTGGGTTTTTCCCTTCAGCGGCGTAACTGACCCCCCCCCCCCAAGCAGAAGTTCTCGCACAGTCAAAGAAAACGGCTTACTTCCACTATGAATAATTAAAGATTTATACTAACAATGACATAGTATTTGTACTATGTGTTATTATATGTTATAATGTAACTAGCCAACTACTTATTTCATAATGAAATAGTCACAACTACAGTTTTTTTTTTATGAAAAAATTAATTTTTATGAAATGTAATAGACACTCCTAGCAATTAATTTTGTGGTTCCTCACAAGAGGTTGTTACATCGGACAGAGAAACACTGAAGAATCACGGGAAAACCAGAAATTTCCAGCTAGAGTGGGTTCCGTGAATATGTGGTGTTGTTGTTTGAATTGTGTGTAAGTGTGTTGAGGTGTGTGTGTTCCGAGACGCATTGTAGATTGTAGAAGGATCCAGTTTCCGTCATTTTTTGTAGATTTTTTGCTCGAAACATTTTATTGGAGAGCCAGCCGACACATCCACATACACTCCTACTCTATTAGATGGTGAAGGGCGAGGAACGTTTGTGCTCTTATTATTGTGCCAGACAGAGTAAATTGTATCACAACAGTAAATATTCCAGGACTTTTCATTGAATCCAAACCGACATTTGCTCCCACCTTTCCTGCTGATTCCTTTGTATGCCACAGCTACATGACCCCATCCGCTCCATTCAACCTCCCAGTAACAGCGTCCAGTCAGGCTCTCTCTACACAGAACCTGCTCACAGTTCTCAAACCTCTCTGGATGATCAGGATGCAGCTGATTCTCTCTCTCACACTTTGTTTTCTTGTTCCCTGCAGACAGAGAGAGACGAGTGTGTGCTGTGTTTGGATCCAGTGTGAGATCACAAGCATCTGGGAAAAACATCACAGAAAGACAGATTAGGACATCTATGGCTTTATTAAATATGCATTGGTGTATTTGTGTGTGTATGACTTACACTTTCGCAGTCCTGGTGTGATCCTGAAATGTTCTCCGTGGTCCAAACTGAACAAAGACATAATGAAAAGAGACATAAGTACATACACAAACAAATAATAAGGGTGAATAAATTCTGCATTTGAACCTGAAAGAGTACAACAAAGTATTAAATGGTTAATGTCATGAGAAACCAATTTGCTTTGATGTTTTGTTCACATCATTACACAAGTACAAAAAATGCATTTAAGCAAGATCGAAAAATGGCTCATTTAGATTCTACAGGATTTGTCACATAGGCAAATATATTTAGACACTGATGCTCACTTTTACATTCTCACACCATTGGCCCCACCTACTGGTGCTCAATCAAATCTCTAGTTATGCGTCTCATTTTTTATTGATCATATGTTGGTACGGATGAGAGACCTGGTGAGCCAAATTATTTTTGTCCAACACCCAGGTGTGGCTCACAAGTCATAGGGTCCCGATCACTAAAATAGACAGATGCCCAATACTATTTCTTACATACTCCATGCGTTTTAGCTACTCGTGACAACAGGACAAATGAGAGAGGAAAGGAGCATTTGACTGCACATTGTTTTCTAAATGAGGCACAATGTAATGCAGGGTTCATGAAGAAACTTTTGTTGAAAGATGAAGCTGTGCTAGCTTATTACGTATGACAGCAGTCATGTCACAAAGTGTAATTAAGCAATTTCAAAAACAAAAACAACAAAAAATAATAATTGTATGACTTAGTCTAGTAAGTGGAAAATAACACCACATTCTGTGGAAACGACATGCAATCTATGTGTTTTGCGATGTGCGTTCCGCGTGTGAGTGGTATCATCTTCATAACACGCGTTTTGGTAAAATCACAGTCTCACCAAGCCGTGGCGCGGCTTTTAAAAGACTAACAGATGGTACATTTCGCGGCAGGGGGGGTAAATAAAACATCCAAGCACACTGAATCACTTAACTGCCAAGGCGGAACAAGATGAAAGCGGTGATAATATTTCAATAATCCAACAACTGACGTCATCAGTGTTGAGTAGGTAAATCAAGTCTCAAATGCGGGAGTGTCATATACCAATTGTTTTTGACCTAGCTGAATGAGGAGATCTGTGTTTTGTCTGTCAATAGAACGGCTGTATATGAGGCAGCAAATGCATGGCATTATAGGCGTTTCATCGACTTACAGGGTACTCAGAAGTATAACGGTATTGTAGCCTAATGTCGTTGCTTATTTGTCACTTGCGTCGGTTCTACACTATACGTGCGGCCAAAATCTCATGGTGTAGGACAACGATGTAGAGCACGTTTCACAAGGATATTTAAAACGTACAAAATATATTGGCTCACAACAGAACAGAAATACCTAATTCTCCGCTCTCAACACACAAAAACGCAGCCTCTAAACGCGTATAGGTGTTGTGAGGTAAAGAAATGCTTTAGCATTCAAACAATTATTTAGTGTACCCTTTGCATAAGTTTGCTGGGGAACAAACAGAGTATCTGTTTGGGTGCGCGGCCAGTCAAGCTGAATGGGGCAGATAATTTGCGAGGTTTTGCTGACAGCTTGAGGATCCAATGGCGTTACGGAGTTTTACTGACAAGCTCTTTTTAATGCTTGTCATTGGTTAAACGTTTTTAAAACCCTCTGATTTAAAATAATAATAATGAAATATGATAGATATGTGAAGTTTAGATAATTTTTCAATGCACACCTGACTGGGCTAGGGTATGGAAACTGCCTGGGCGCTAAAAGGTATGGGTATGTATCAACCGTACACCTCATCAATAACATAAAAAAATGTTCGGTATAGCACACTGTAATAATCATGTGCTATGTATAGACGCATACCGTACACTTACGAACCATGCTGGTGTCTGTCTTGCCTGTGAGGAGGCATTGTGATCAAAAGAATATTCATCCGAATTTAAAATAAAATTTGCATTGTGAAGGAAAACGGTGCAATTGAATGCAGGGTGTGCGTCATGAGGGAGCCCTATCAAGGCGAATAGATGCAAGGTGATGGATGATGCAGTGTCTTTGTGGCGTCTTTTATTGTATTTGTTATCCCTTGTCCCCCAAGTTGAACCCAAAGACCCGCCGCTGCGCTTATCTATCAATATTAGAGAAATATCACTCTAAAATACCTGGTTGTTTTAATCCAATTTTGGGTCAAATATGGACTAAACCAACTTTTGGGTTAAATTTTGGTTACATTTTTTTAATTAGCTTTTTAACCCAACAGTTGTTTTAGTCCATATTTGACCCAACATTGGTTTGAAACAACCCAGCATTTTTAGAGTGTAGAAGCTCATGCGGAGATTTAGTGTTAGGTTAAAACCGAAAACAGCCCATTCACAAAGAGCATTTAGGCACCTTTTTGGACAGACACTCTGACCGTTGCAACTCCGTGTTTTCACCAAGGAGATTAGAGAAAGCCATGTAAAGTTAAAAGAGTTTAAACTTTTAGAAAACACATTGCGAATTTCATTCCATTTCACTGCGTGCTACAATAATAAAATATAAAATAAAAATTTATGCAATCTGCGTGATCGGAATGCTATCTTCTATTTCAATTAAGCTATGTCTAAATACTGATGCTGTTTTGTTCATATAAGTGTATGCATTTATCAAATGTATATTGTGATTGATATATGTTTAATTTTAACATTGTGCACATTTTTTATAGACTGTTATTTTAATTGCATTACATAAACAATTTAATTCGCTGCATTATTTTGCTCATTGCGCCCTCCTGTGGCTATTTATTCTGAATATGAGACATAAGAAATGAGATATTTGTTTAAATTTTATTTTGTGTTTGACTGTTAAAACAAACAAAAGAAATTGTTGTTTGTCTTAAACTGGGTAAATTAAAAATACAGCGGTTGAATTAATTTTTTTCTATTGCTCTTTGTTTTAAAAAAGGATATAATAAAAATGTCAATAATTGTCGATACCGAACGATATGAAACATTATATTGTTGATACATTTTTTAGCTATATTGCCCAGCCCTACTCTGTCATAAGGAAACGCCACCCTTGACTCACAGACTTTCTTAGAAGATTGCTCTTTGTTGACCCCATCACACAAACAAAAACACATATGAGTCATAACTGCCCCACATACTTGAGAATCTGCAGTGAGCAGAGTGGATCATTCAGTCTGTTGCTGAGCAGCTGGACTCCTGATGGTCCTAGGTGATTGTAGCTCGATTCAATCTCTCCTCTCTCAGGTGTGAGGGGTTTGAACTCAGAGCTGAAGACAAATAACCACAGCCTTCCTCTGTCACCATACAGCCAGACAACCTATACATAAAAAAACAAAAAAAAAAACACAAAAAAATGTCCGAATCTCTTCTGTGTTTTGTCCTTTTGGAATTTGACAACTGGTCACTATCATAGGCGGAAACATCTGAGGGTTATGTCCCCCCCTAAAAATATGATTAAAAACCACGCTGTGTACTGTAAATAACAATGTTTTATACATTAAATAATTGTGTAAGTAACGAGGCAAAAATGCGATTTGAGTTTAGAAACATTTTGAGTCTCCCCATTCCTTGCCACACAGTGCTTTGGTCCAAATGCCTGCTATCCTCTTTTACATCACCTACACACACACACGAGTCCGGTGAGAGAACAAAGCCAATAGTTGTGGAACTCCAAGGCTTTCAATGCTATTTTATTCACTTAAACATCGGATTAAGTTATTATTTTCTCTTTAATACAGATGATGAATGTATTTTTCGGGAGGCAGCTATGTTATCTATAATAACGTTACCTGCTTGACGGACAGGGTAGCCAGGTTTTCACATCAAAACCCGCCCAATTCCTACTCAAAACTAGCCCAAACTTACCGCGTTTCGAGGGGTCCCCCTGTAAAAATCATATTCCAGGGGCTAAATATCACATTAATGGGGTAGTTTTTCAACCCGCGGATATGAAAAACAACCTGCGGCAACAGTGGTAAAGTAGTCCAATTCCATGGGAAAACCGCAGACTCTTCAACACTGTGACGGATAGTAATGTCTACAACGGACACGAGAGCTGTCACAGCGCAACCACAACAGCTTTAAGTTGTCTCATATGGCCCAGCCTCCCTGCTGCCGTAATTTGTAAAGACTTTCCTCTATTGTATACATAGCCTTAACATGTACATTTTAGCTGTATTATTTGGTGTTCCCTTCAAAATTGCCCTTGGAATTATGTTTTTGTCCCCCCCCTACTGTTGAACGAAATTTACACCCCTGGGTACTTATATTTTCCAGAATATAAATTAGATTTCTTTGGACATTTTTTTTGCAAAAATTGAGATTGCACAACTTCTCCTTTTGTGTATTGTACACGAAATAAGTATCACAACGATATGGAAGATTAAGGGATTTACACAATTTACGACAATTTTCATTTTTGAGAAAAATCAGTGCTCTAAAGTACACTTAAAAAAGTGTAGTTTTGTATTTGTTGGTATTCTTAATCACGCTAGTTCATTAGTTTTTTTAAAAATCGCTAAACATTAGTGACCGGTAAACTTCACTTAAAACTAGCAGATCGCCTTACGTTTTGCCTCTTTGTCGCCATCTCTGGTTGAAAACCTGCAATTGCAGCTGTGTGCGGATTATCTTCCTTGCGTGGGTTGTGCGCAAGGCTCCAGTGCATATGAATCTAATGTTTTGAGGAGTATGTGTGGCAGTCAGTCACCGCACCGGTGTGGATATTTTCTGTACTTCGCAATCACAGATTCTATACGTCTTGGAATATATGAACCAAATAAGAATTTTCACCGGAAGAATTTTTCATCTGAACAAGTAAGTAACATGTCTGCCATTTTTGTTCTGACCAACTGAGGAAAAATGCATTACCATAAATCTCGCTACCAATTGGTGATTTAATCTAAAGATCGGTTAGCTCATATCACATCAAACCGTGAAAATTATTATTATTGTTATACATTATTCACAATGTCAAACATCCATGCGTGAAACTTGATATAGGTGTGTAGATTTCATTTCTGACAGGAAATCTCTAATTGTCATAACCATCGAATTTCCATATTAAGAAATTATTTTACCCACAAAGCTCATTAATGCTCTTTTCGAACGGTTGTTGAATTACTTGTGTAAGAATCCACCAGCTATCTGAAGCACATTTAAAACTGGAATATAATTTAATTTCATTCACATTTGTTTCATAAACACATAATCCTTTCTGGATTTCAATCCGCCATCAGATTGATGCATTTAATTATTCTAGCTCCTGTGAAAAAAGGCTATAAAAGATCGGCCACCTGCAGGATCCCCACATGCGATAGCCTAGTAGCCGGGAAAACTTCTTTATGTTTACAGACATGACATAATGATGCAAGTGCCATGCCGAAATTTTTCGCTACCCCATACACCCGTACACATCAACCAAGAGAAATATTATTATAAACTAACCGTTGTGATCGGGCTAAAGTGAGGCTCTAGTTTTGAATCCAGGCTGGTTATGTATCTTGCTCAAATATTGAATTTCAGATCATTTTTTACAAAAAAAAAAAAAACAAAAAGTTCGACTGCTCTTTAAGTATTACCAACCTGCACAACAAAGCCATCTTTACCCCTGGCATTAACGTGTTTTATGCATTTGGATCTTTCTTGATTTTTCTTTATTTTCAAGCAACATCTCGCATCCTTGCTTAAGATGCAGGTGTTCACGTAAAAAAAATAATAAATTGAATGTCAAATATATGACATATATTTTTCTCTCTCTCTCTCTTTCATATTAAACTTAATTCATTATATCAGCCTAGACATGAATGGTTTGGATTAAATCACTTATGGTCACCAGACTGTATATTTAAATTTCCTGATTTATGAATTGCCAGAAGGAAGAGTCTCCAACATGGGATCACAGTAAACATTATGTGTTTAGAAATCTTTCTGGCAATAATTGAATCCTACCATCAGCCTAGTTCAAGAGAGATGGGGAGCAGTTAACATCTCAACTGCTGCCCTTATCGAGGGCAAATTAATGGAATCTTCTAAATTATTTAAAAGGAAATCAGACTAATCATTACAAGATATTAGACATGGACAAATCTATCAGAGATAAGACCCAAAACATAGTACACTGAACAACTCAGTATCTGCAGCTGACAGTTTGGACTTGTCAATCCATCAGAAATAAACTTTACACCAGAGTCCTGGAGGTCATTGTTACTCAGATCCAGCTCTCTCAGGACTGAGTTTGAGGATTGTAGAGCTGATGACAAACTCTTACAACACTGAGCAGTGATATTACAGCCAGCAAAACTATGGGACAAAATATATAATCAAAAATATGTTACTTAAACTTTAATCTCAGTTAAGCATTTTCAAACACAATAGTCTATGTATTATTTATAAAGATATCAATGTACAATACAATTTACTGCAAATAAATTTTAAAGTGAAATGTGGTTGAGAATTTAACACTCACAGGGCTTTTGTGCAGTTGATCACAGCTGGTATCAGTCGTCTTCTCCCCTCATCTGATGTGTTGTATTTCTTGAGGTCCAGCTCATCCAGTGGCTCTTCTGACATTTGAAGCATGTAGGCGATTGTTGAGCAGTGAGCAGGAGAGAGTTTCTTCTCTGAGTGTTTGTCTGATTTCACAAACTCCTGAATCTCTCTGGACAGAGTCTGATCTTTCACTTCCAGCAGACAGAGGAACAGATTGATGGATCTTTCAGTGGAGAGTCCATGTCCATCTTTGATCTTCTCTTTAATGAACTGTGTGGTTTTCCTGATGCTCTCTAAGCTGTTCTCACTAGGTGTGAGTAGATCCTGTAAGAGTCTCTGATTAGACTCCAGTGAGACGCCCAGAAGGAACCGCAGGAACAGATCCAGATGACCATTCTCACTCTCTATAGCTTAATCTACTGCTATTTTATCAGGCTATGCAGTTAACTAAACATCTTCAATGGTAGTGCTGCTTATGTGGTAGTAAAACACATAGAAAGCAGCAAGAATCTCCTGAACACTCAGATGAATGAAGCTGTAGACTTTTTTCTGATGAATCACAGATTCCTCCTTAAAGATCTCAGTGCAAATCCCAGAATACACTGAGGCGTCAGTGACGTCTATGCCAATCTCAATCAGGTCCTCCTCATAGAGCATCACATTGCCCTTCATCAGCTGATTGTAAGCCACTTCAGCAAGTTTCACAATAACTTCTCTGTTGGACGGCAGAAGTTTCTCTGGATCTCTGTCTTCATACTTCTGGTTCCTCATGTTGGTCTGAATCAGCAGGAAGTGGATGTACATTTCAGTCAGAGTTTGAGGGATTTCTGCACTGAGATCTTGTTTCAGGATGTTCTGAAGCACAGTGGCTGAGATCCAGCAGAATACGGGGTGAGTGGCCCATGATAGTAGTGAAGGCGGTCGGGGTGGCTCGGGGGTGTCATGATGTGTGGAATTATTCTGAGGGCTTGATGCTGTTCATGATTTTCTTTCTGAATATTCCTCCCTTCTGAAGCTCAGTTAATCCCTGAATTCTGTCAACGGATTGATGTATTTGTAGGGGATCAATTATTGGCTGCTGCTGGTCTGAGGTGCTCCATAATGAGAGCAGGGAAGCAGCTCTCCGTTCATGAGCTTTCAGACATCACACAGCCACTGGGCAGAAGTCTGGGGGTGCTGCGTCACAACGGTGGTGGTCTGGGGCGTCTGAAAACATCAGGGTGTGTTCTGGCGTTTCAGTCCGTGTCACAGCAAAAGAGAACACACTTACACTCCTCACACATCGTGTGGCTGGGTCGCGATCTTGAAGTTCAGGATGAAAGTCCGCAGAGTCTGTGAGATGTATTGAGATAATCGATCAGTTCAGCTCTCGAAATGGAGCACAAACATGAAATCCTACATTCCTGATTTGGCGTTACTCCACCTCGGCCCAGTCCAGAAAAGGAACTTCTGCCCGAAGACTTTTTTTTTTTGTTTTCCCGATTCAGCGATGCCTTAGTAAGGCAGTCTTGCAGGCTCTTTCTTCCTCAATCCTGCGTCTCACTGAGGCTTTAAATATGTCATTGCAGTAGATTGGAGTGTCTTGTAAGTGTTGTGTTCGGGGCTTTTTCTCCATGTGTAAAACCTCATGTTCTTCATTCACCCCTTCTCTCTCTCCTTCTATGATGTAGAGCTGTGTGTAGATCATATTCACAAATATTTCATTAGCTTGGTGTTTGATTCCCTCAAATAATTTATCATATTTGTTCTTCATGCTGGTTTTGTGCCGGTCTTTGACTCTCTGCAGATCTACAGACTCGAGATTGTGTTTCTGCCAGATGACTTCAGCTTTGTCCTGCCTGATGTGGGTCTGATAGTGGGATGATGTAGATGGCACAAATATGCTCAGCTCATGTATATCTTTACTGCTAAATTTGAAAAGAAAAGAGCAGAAAAAATTATAATGCCAGCTGAAGGCCATCAGAATTTTTATTTATGTATTTTTTTTTGTCTATCTCTGACAGTCACATATGATTTTGACGCCCTTCTTTGTCTGTCTATGTTGCGTGTTCTGTTTTTGGAGCATTTGGAACATTTAGTGCTATTTCACTGAACTTATTAAGTCAGTATTAATCTGAGAGGCACTAAAGTAAATTTGCAAATATTTGTTTATACTAACAGAGGGTGAGAGGTCATAGTTGTATCACTGAGTCTAGGGGGTTGCTCCATGGACCTGCTACTCTTCAGAGACACCCCGCTGGGTTCTGGAGATTCTGATCTCTGTCGCTTCCTTCTGGTGATCCTGACAAAAGACAAAGAAAATAGCATTTTAGACCAATCGTTGTCAGTCTCGTCGCAATCATTAGTTGTTGTATAGCTTGAATGTACCTTTGCTTTTCATTTACATATAATTTATAATAACCTTTTTCAAAGCCATTTACAAATAAGGATTTCAAAAAGTGATTGAGTGACATGAGATCTGCTGTAATACAAAGTTCCTAGATTGATCAGATGAGTAGTGACAAGAAAATGGCTCAATTTAAGAGAGAAGATAGTCTATTAATAGGTTTCAGTAAAGAGTTCATGAAACAGATGAGTATTTAAATGTTCCTTTCCAAGGGTAGGCCAAAAACCCTTTTTAGATAGGCTTGGAAAAATCATTCCACCAATGAGGAACATGGTGACATTGAATGTTAAGGAAAATATTTCGGGTCTCTCTATAAATGTCATTAAGTTCCACTCACTTACTGACTGCAGGCTTCTGGATTGCATTGTAAGTTACTTCGGATAAAAGCATTTACTAAATGAAAAATGGCTAGTGTCTTACCTCAGGTCAGACGTCATTTTTGCATCAATTAATGCAGGTGTTTGTTCCAAAGATCTGTTATTCCTCACAGATGCACTACAAGGTTCTGGAGAGTTTGATCTCTGTTTCTTACACTTGGAGATACTAACAAAAACCAGACAAACAAAAAATCATTTTAGACCAGCCTTAGCATTAGTTACTCTGTTAAAGTCCATACTGCAATAAAAAGTTCAGAGGAATAGAGAGAATATTATACACACGTTTTCTGTAGTTCTTGTTTGGCCCAGATCTGGACTACAGACATGAGCCATAACTGGCCCAAATCTCCGCCGAATAGTAACTTATAACCAGCCCTGAACTGGGCCAGAACAAGTTTTAATAGTGCTACCCAATCTCAGCCTTCAGTAAAGTACATAGAGACAGCCTTCAGTAAAGTACATAGAGACCAGCCTTTAACCAGAAACCCCAAAACTGAGCCATAAAAAAGCCAAAAAAAACAACAACAACAACAACTCAGCCACGGCTCCATCGATAGGCAGTAAAACACACGGCTACATCTTTAGACAATTAAGCATCTGTGATTCACACTTCTTTAGATTGTGAGGGAAAGAGTTAGTGAAAGTAGGCTGCGTCACTTCGTTTTCACGCGTTTTCGTAAGAGAATAAACAATCATTGGTTCACTGTGCACTGTGTACATGCAATAACCATCTCTGTAGATTAAACAGTGTCCTGGTAGAATAGTAGAATAGTATGTTTAGCCAGTTTTCGTCGATGTAAACAGAGTTATACAAGACGGCTTTGATACCAGCATAATTATTCATGTTATATGTGTGTATATATGAATGCAAAGCAAACATCAGATAGCAGCACAGGTTTATATATGATTGGATGTTTACAAGAACATTAACTAATAACTTACCAAGTAAAACGCGGCCGTTTGAATATTCAGGTTCAAGAACGACGACGCTGTTTGTTTTTTGTTTTTTACTTTCACTTTCGTTCTTACATGAAAGAGTCTGGCGCAGCTTCCTAACATTGTCACGTGAGTCACAGAGCAGTTTTAAGCGGCTTTATGTAGCTTAACAAATACAGTATGAATAGAAATTGTTGCCAGTCACCACTACATTAAGTCTGACCTTATTTAAAACTGTCATGTTCAAAACATGAAAGTACATTAATTGTGAGAGACAGATAACAAACCTGTTGAGATATATGACCACTGTGACAAACACATTTAAAATGTCAGTAGCACATCTTTTCTGGTGGGCAATATCTATCAGGATGGGCTGCTTCCGTATTTTGTGAGGCATGATAAACCAAGAGTCCTATCCACACCACAAAGTCCATTACTATAGAAATTGTGTGGGGTAAAATATGGCAAAAGAAGAATCAAATGAGTTTGGGTTGACAGATCAGCTTTATGCTAGTGATGATGTGATTCAGCATTTTTGCTTAACAGGGCAGCTGTGGTCAGATAACCATTTATGTTTGTCTCACCTTGCATTCATACAGTGCATCCTTCATCATGTGTCAGTCGTCTCACAGCGGTCAGATGATCCAGACAGAGCATGGACAGACTCTGGCCGTGTCCCACAGAGAGAAGACTGTCCTGGACACACAGACTCACAGAGACCCCCGTCCAGCAGCAGAGACCCCAACAACATCCATTCAGGACTTGAGAGAGCAACCAATGAAGATGAAGAATGAAAACAGACTGAGAGATGAGAGGAGAAATCAGAAAGACACATGAAATAGAGGAGCGACGTCTGTCTGAACATGCTGTAAACACACACTACATCACTGCTTCATCTCAATGTTTAGAGTCTGAATCTCTCAGCACTGAATCTGAACTTTACAGATGTAACATAACAGACATTGAACGTGATTCTCCATGTGCAAATATTTATTGAAGCAAACCATCTGTATTGTATACTTTTATAAATGTTTCTTTACTTGTGTGTGTTATGTGTGTGCATTTTATTTTTATCCTTAATTTGTGAAGCACTTTGGGCAACAAAGTTGCATTTAAATGTGCTATATAAATAAATGAAGTTGAAGTTGTATGCCATGCAGCTGTTACAATAAAGAGACATGTTGCCCTGATTTGACCATGAAATAAGTTATTTTCACTAATACAACCTATTGAATTCAGCTTGAGTCACTCAAATTCATTTATATTTTGCAATTTGAATACAACCACATATTTAGCTTACTTGACCAAATGTTTTGACAAATCCAAAACACAAGAAAAGAAATATAAAACAATATAAACAGAAAAAATATATATATAAATGCTACATTAAATGTCAAGGTAGCAACAAAACAAAATCATACATACAAATTGCGCAGAATTGTAGTTTTAGCTTACCAATTTGTAATGACAAAACTTCCTGTATAAAAACAGTCATGGATGCTTGAATGGATTAATTAGTGATCAAGAACATTATCTCATTAAAGTTATGATTACAGAAATAAATAATAGGTAATTTTATCATTATAATATATTGAACGGAGAGAAAACACATTGATAACAGCAGTTGACAATCCAGCAGATGAAACTGAGACTGTGAATCCTCTGAAACAATGACATCTACAGTAGCTTTTATAAAATCACATCAAATGAAGAGCCCAGAGTGTTTCTACAGACCAACACCTTTAACTCACTGAAGTCTCCACTAAAACACCCAGAACAACAGATGACACCTGATATCTGAACAGTTTTCTACAGATGTTTACCTGCATCAGAATCAGGAATTAAAAACAAATGCAGGTGATGAGCAAGATTCAGTGTCTCTCCAGGAACAATAGTTTCTGTTCATCAGTCAGAATAATGTTAGTTTAGACGGCATGCAGTGGAACGGACTGCTCTTCTGGGATCACAAAGGGAAAGAAATCCTTCTCCAGTGGTACTCTAGTAAATCCTGATATAAGGGAATATAATGGTTTATATAATGGTATGTATAATGGCTGATATAATGGTTTTTATACTGTGCAAACTATATTTTCTAAACCAACCCTACACCTAAACCTACCCCTTACAGAAAACTTTCTGCATTTTTCGTTTTCAAAAAAAAAAAAAACATTTTTGAATTATGGGGACAAAGGCAGTGTCCTAAACCACCTTCACATTCTAATACCTGTCAAACCCATCTCATTATAAAAATGTGTGTCCCCATAAACCACCAAACCAGTGCACACACACACACACACACACTTTTATTTCCAGTATGACATAGTATTTTTAAAGCATCTAGTATAAAACAAATTTGCTCAACATTTAGATGTACGCTAGCAAGTAGATGCCCTAAAAGCTAAATTACAAGCAACAAAACAGTCTGTGTGATTCAGTTGTTTCTCACAGCAGGTTGTGTAATCTGACACAGAGACAGTTCAGACTCAAACACTCCAAACCAAGCATAGAGGGGTTCAGTGAATGTGGTGTTGAATGTGTGTAAGTGTGTGTGTGTGTCCGATATAAGTTAGAATGACCCGATTGCGCCAACATGTACACTCCTTCTCTTGTAGAATAGGGTGATGGGACAGGTACGTTAGTGTTCACATTATTGTGCCAGGAAGTGAATCCATCAGAAGAGCAGTACAGACTCCAGGATTTGTTACTGCATCCAAACCAACAAGTCATTCCCTCCTTTCCTGCTGATTCCTTTGTATGTCACTGCCAGTCCATTCAGCCTCCCAGTAACAGCGTCCAGTCAGACTCTCTCCACAGAGAACCTGGTCAGAGCTCTCAAATCTGTCTGGATGAACAGGATATGGCTACTTTTCCTCAACATGTGTTGCCTTTCTATTGTCCTCAGAGAGAGTTTACATGTGCTATGTTTGGATCCAGTGTGAGATCACAGGCATCTGAAAACAAGAAGAGAGATGAAAAGTACATGAAGGACAGTTTTTACACATGTGTGTTGGTAAACTGAGTAAACCCTACATTACATGTAAGGGTGGAATTAAGGGACAGCAAGTAAAGTTCATACAATATAAAAATCATTATGTCTATAAAAAAAATTCTGATAAAACCTCACGATGGGTCTGTGTGTGTGTGTGTGTGTGTGTGAGAGAGAGAGAGAGAGAGAGAGAGAGAGGAGAGAGAGAGAGAGAGAGAGAAAGAAAGAAAGAAAGAAAGAGGAAAACTTTCATTTTTATTTTAATGAGGTCTTGGACAATGAAATGCATGAGAAAGAGATACAAATTGTGACTGCTTGAAAAAGACAGTTTGTCAGAGATGGCCAGTTATTGCATTATGTATATTTAAAACATGCATTTAATTACTTTTGAGTATTTGGCAACTTGTATTTTGCTGGCAAATAATAAGATGTAATCTATAACAAAATATTTTGAGAGATTGACAATGTATTTAAAATAAATAATATAAATAAGAAAAAAATATAACAAACATTAAATAAATAAATACTTAATAAATAATTTTAGTGATATATAATTTTTTTTTTTTAGGCTAGATTTCAAGTAAAGCATGACTTTTGTGAGAAAGTAGTCCTTTATGCTGCGACTGAGCTTACTTTTATTCATATTGGCTTGCCAGCACGCATTGCAACAGACCTCGTATGAGGACAATGCTGGTATGAAATGTTTGACACCACGTTCTAAACAATATCCTACCTACAGAAAACTAAAACGTATTATTAAAATGTTTTAAAGGGGTCTTATGATGTGATTTCAAGTTTTCCTTTTCTCTTTGGAGTGTTACAAACGCTTGGTGCATAAGAAGATCTTTAAAGTTGCAAAGACTTAAGTCTCAAAACCAAAGATATATTCTTTATGAAAGTTAAGAGTCAACCACGCCTACATAAAATGTCTCGTTCTAACACGCCCCCACATGGCTACATCACTATGTGGGAAGATTTGCAAAACACCGCCAAAATGTTCACGCAAAGAAAGAAGTCTAACTTTTATTCTCGCTGTAGTATTGTTGCGGCCATCATGTCATGAAGGTGCTGTGTGTTTCTTGTGAAAGCGAAACTACTTGTTTGGCCTTCCAAAAGAGGACGATATCCGCTTCGTCATGTCTGGAGCTGATCCTTGCTGGTCGCTGATGAAATACATCAACTTCGCGCTGTGGAACACCAGATTGGCTTTCACCGTGGACAAAGCGGAGTCCAGCCTGGGGTCGTTACATGTGGTTGCTGCAGGCATCACAGTATGGTGAGGGGCGTAACATTTCCATCACACACTTGAGAATTCGGCCAATCACAACGCACTGGATAGCTGGCCAATCAGAGCACAACTCACTTTTCAGACCGATGAGCTTTGAAAAAAATCGCGTTTCAGAAAGGCGGGGCACAGAGAAACAATAATGTACAGTATGTGGAAAATAATGTTTTTTTGAACCGTAAACACTTTTCATTACACCAAATATACAAAATAATGTTCTTTTTAGCAGCATCATATGACCCCTTTAATCAAATAGATTATCATCACGCCCAGTATTTTGTACTGCATTTTGATACTTTTGATGAGCAAGTATTTGTAAACGTTTGTGCTCATCTCTGTTGTTTGCGATGTCTCAGTTGTTTCTTGCAGCAGTTTGTTCAGTCCTGACACAGAGACAGTCGAATCAGAAACCTTGAATCCAGCGAGAGGGTCAGTGAAGTGTGTGTGTGGTGTGTGTAATTGTGTGAGTGTGTGTGTGTCCGAGATCACTGAGAAGACAGAGTGCGCTGACCAGGCCAGATCACTCCTACTCTCTTAGAGGATGAAAGGACTGGTATATTCTTGCTCATATTATTGTGCCAGACAGTGAATTCATTAGCAGAGCAGTACAGACTCCAGGTTTTGTCACTGTATCCAAACCAACAATTACTCCCTGCTTTCCTCTTGATTCCTTTATATGTCACTGCAACATCAGCTGCCATCCCGCTCCGCTCAGCCTCCCAGTAACAGCGTCCAGTCAGACTCTCTCGACACAGAACCTGCTCATAGCGCTCAAATCTCTCTGGATTATCAAGATATGGCTGGTGATCTTTCACACATGCTGTTTCTTTGTTGTCTTCAGACGGGATGAGTTGAGTGTGTGCTGTGTTTGGATCCAGTGAGAGATAGCAGGCATCTGAACACAAGAAGAGAGATTAGAAGTACTTGAAGGATACTTTTGTGTGTGTGTGTGTGTGTGTGTTGTGTGTGTGTGTGTGTGTGTGAATAAGAGACAAGACCTACATTTCCTTAGTCCAGGTGTGATTCTGAAAGTTTCTCCGTGGTCCAAACTAGAAAGAGACAAATATAAACCACAAATGATAAATGTTTGGTTTAACGTGCAAGAAGCAGCTAAATCATGACTCAACCTCTTTTCTACACATTGGCTACATTTGCATGCACAATTTTTGGTTCAATCGGACTGAATTCATTCCGATTGATGAATCTGAATGTAGTGTTCACATGAACGCTAAAGAAAGTGATCGGGTTGATGTGCGTGTTTATATGTTACAAGTTTCAAATCGGAATTGATTTGTGCACACTGCACAAATATAGAGTTTCTCACTGTTTGCAAATAATAACCACTCTCCTACATGGTTTCTTTATTTGTTTTTAACAGCAGAATTAATATTTATTAATTTATGGATAAATATACATATAAACCGCTGTGCCGTGCTGCTCATATTTATCACGCAAAAAAATGCCCCTCCCGTGCCCAAAATGGATTGCCTGTGGATGAGAATCCAAAACAAGGACTGGTGGGAGGTTGTCCTGCTCCACTTCACAGTTGCCGAGTTAAAGGAGAGTTTTATAATGACAGGACACGCATTTATACAACTCAGGACATTGTGTATACCATTACTGTTCTTGTATATTGTCTTTTGAATTGTATACTGTTTTGTGTGTGTGTTATGATAGATCACTAGTTAATATAACCACATTGTGGTCTCTGACTTTGTCTTCTGATTATCTAACTGACGTTTATAGTATGTTTTGATATTCTGCCCCATATTATTGTTCTAAAATCTTTAGTAGTCTTTGCATCAACATCCAATCCAGTTACATATCCAAATTGCCATGCTTGGAGACAAAGAGTCAAAAACTTTCCCTCCAAAAGTTCAAGTCACCATTGGCTCTTTGACCCCCGTGAGGTTTGACCTCCACAGACCTTAAATGGCCTCACTTCAGTGACCCGCCTTGCTTTTAGTCTCTGTACTCATCTCTCATCACCATTCCCGTCTGCTGGTTGCTAAGTACAGAGCCGACTCAGCCGCGCCTGGCAGTCCTCGACCCCAGTCTGTTGTTCTGTAGTTTCGAAAGATAAGATGTGAACTAGAAACGGCTTCTGCACCCTAAGTTCGTGCCAGGCCTCGTGTCTAGTCTTTCCATTCATCAAGATCCTCTGACTCAAAATGGTTATTTCTCATCACCTAACTTCAGCCAACCAACTGGAGCCCCAAAGTGCATCAGGACTCTCTTTCAAACAGGCGAGAGACGTGCAAGTATTCAAACTTAGTTTTATTAATTAATACATTAAGTATCATTTGCACCTTTAACAAAGGTGTGTTTGAACTAAGAAAATGATGTTTCCTTCAGGCTGTAGATCTTCTGATTATCAAATGGTACCATAGCTTCATGCGTGATTTTCTATTCTCTTTACGGGGGGGGGGGGGGGGGGGGGGGCTTAAGATTTAACCCCTTTTTCCTATGCCAACTGTATGCATGTGTGTATGTGTATGTTAGACCAGCTAATGTGTTTATGTAGTAATCAAGTCTGCTTGATCACACTGAGTTGTTCAATTGTTTGCTCATAACTGGCGCCCTAATCGTGCAGATTTTTGCTACATGCTCTGAGTAGTATTGTACATTAAGAAAGTTATTTTCCTTAACCAGGGAATTAACGTTCTTAGAATTGACAGACTGTTGACCCTGAGAGGTCAAGTAAATACTAGTGGATCTAAATATTTATAATTAGTTATGATTAATTATTCATATTTCCACTTTGAGCTGATTCGCTACACACCCCTTCTGCGGCCTGCGGGGAAGTTGTGGCCTAATGGTTAGAGTCGGACTCATAACCCAAAGGTTGTGGTTCGAGTTTTGTACCGGCAGGGATTGTAGGTGGGGAGTGAATGTACAGCACTCTCTTCCACCTTCAATACCACGACTGAGTGCCCTTGAGCAAGGCACCGAACCCCCACTGCTCCCCGGGCGCCGCAGCATAAAATGGCTGGCCTCTGCTCGGGTGTGTGTTCACGGTGTGTGTGTGTGTGTGTGTGTGTGCGCATTTGGATGGGTTAAATGCAGAGCACAATTCCGAGTATGGGTCACCATACTTGGCCACGGGTCACTTCACTTTCACTAAGCTTGCGCTCTGCAAGTGAATGTTGCTTTATTGTGCCATCCAAAGAGGCACAAAATCACTTTCACGGACTTTTAAATTAACTGTTCCCTCCTGGTGGAATGACCTGCCCAACTCAATCCGAGCAGCCATTTTCAAGAATCGGCTAAAAACACATCTCTTCCATCTTTATTTGACCCTCGAACTCTAGCACTCTCTATTCTAATTATATTCTTTATAATAAATAATAATAAAAAACTTGCCCCTTTTAGACTAGCACTCTATTCATTTACTAACTGCTTTTTTTCTTTAAAAAAAAAAACAAAAACTAACACTAGCTTTTCTAATCTTTTTGTATTCTGTCTATTTTTTTTCTTTTTATTTATTATACAATTATTAACAAAAGCAAAAAAGGCCTCTACCACTAGCTTGCTCTATTCTTTTTTCTATTCTATATTAATATATTTGTTTTCTTTTTTATTTATTATATAATAAAAAAAAAAACTTGCTATGTGTACTGCATTAAGCTAATTGAGACTTGTTTTAGCACTTGCATATCATTGCTCTTTTTTTGATTTTGATTGCTTCCATTGTCCTCATTTGTAAGGTCGCTTTGGATATCATATAAATGTTTGTAATAGGGTACAGCTTTTTAAATATCTGAAATTACACTCTTAATATCAGTCAGTCAAGCAGTCAAGCTTTATAATATGATAATCAAGTATTATTTAATAATAGAAGTTTAGTAATTAGAATTAAAACTTGGTAACCATGAACTTAGGACTGGTGCTGGTGCTTTTTTTGGTCATTCAGTGTTCCTGTAAAAAAAAAAAAAAAACAATAATACTGATAAGAAATTATTATTATTATACGAATTCTACTAATAAGAACAATATAAAAACACACTAAGGATTAATGAGCTACTGGATTCATGAATATTAATCAGGTTGTGTGCGTTTGCTCGAACTGACTCGCTGAAATCAAAACAGGGACGATAATAGGTGAGCACCAGCCAGTGAGATTGCCGTTTGTGCATTAGTTCCGTCTACTACAGGAAAACCCGGCAGTTCTTAAAAGCTGAAGAATTCCAAAGGAACTCTGTTATTTTTACAGGAAAATACAACAAAGAATATCGTTTACATGTAGTGCATCAGTTCTGCATGTTATGTAAGACTCTCTCTTGCTCTTTGCTCACAGTGAGAGAAAGCAACGGCGAGTCGTGCGCCTTCACACTAAAGTTTACGTTACGCCAAATACACAAACACAGGTGCGCTGCGCATCCATTCAGATGAACTGAAAAATATCAGATCGCTTGATGGAGAGTGAAACTCTGAAGTGCTCAGTCAGAGTGTTCTGTGAGTGAAAATATATCTGTGCTAATCATATACTCAGCCTCCATCTCACACACTGGCGAGTAAAATCTAAGATTTTATTAGCCATTGGCTAATATTAGACATCATTTAGTCGCCCAGAGTGAAGATTTAGTCGCATATGCGAGTGATTTACTTGCAATGTAGAGGGTTGACAGTCTATGAGCACGAAGCGCTTACAATGTGCGCACATTAAGCACTTCGTGTTAAAAACTGCAAAGCACAAAGGGAAGAGAAATTGATGCGTAGTGTATTATATCTGTGCAACAGTTATTGAGCCTTTCTTTCAACAGTTTTTAATTTCAGTTACTGTGCACGTTAAAAACTATTTAGTCTTTTCTACACCCGTGTTTTGTTCTCACAGACACCCGGTAGCAAGTAACAAAACATTAAACTCCGGCAAGAAGATAAAGTCATTTTTGCAAAATCATAGACATGTATTTACAAATCAAGTATAATGGGAACACAGAATGATCTTGGAGAGAGCTTTACCGAGCTGACTGCTGTAACCGAACGCGACCAGGGTTTAAAGGCTGAACGAATGACTGACAGCCACAGCGGAGAAAAGAGTTTGTGTGAACTTTAATGTAAGGACTTAAATATTCATATGTAGCTCACATTATGGCTTCAGAAGTAACACAGAATAATTTGCACAATCGGGAAAAAAAAAAAATAAAAATCTCGGATTTGGATCGGCTCTCTCTGACCGATACCCGATCCGAGAAAAATGGCACTATCGGAGCCAATACCCGATATGAATATCGGATCGGCGCATCCCTAATCAAAACCAATAGGATCCAGAACACAGCAAGAGTATATTAAACCCAAAAAGCCAGATCTCAAAATCTTATAGCCACTGTTGGAAAGGGTTCAAAAATGCAGATGATATTGAAAAACTAAAGAATTTGCAGAGTCTGGAGAAATTTCCTGAAGAAAACTGGGCAGTTTAACTCATGAGTAATTATTACAAAACACAAGATCATCCAAGTAACAATGCACAGTATATCATACGTAAAGGTTTAAACTGTGTCACTTGTGTAAACTCAATTAGGTATTAGACAGTATTAAAAAAATAAAAATTTAATTTGTATGAGTCTTCTTATTCTATTATCCTTTTGCAGATACAGCAATGTGTACGTAAACTCATAACCTCAACTGTAAAAATCTGTTTTTGATTTCCAAACAGTCCCTTTGCAAACAGTGTAACCATTCAGACAGAAGCCATTGAGACTAAAGATTAAATCCATTGTAGAAATGTTGCAAATTCTTCAACTACCTTAAAAACTATTCTCAAGTGCAACACTATTGATTTGGTTCTGCAAGATAAAGAGCGGTTTTGTTCATTGATTAATACCATTAAAAACATGCTGGTAGGCATGATGCACAACCGACAGCTGTTGACTTTATATTGCTCAACTGATATTAAACAGCATTACCAGTATTATTATATAGTGTAAAATAAAAAAGAATTAAATAAAATACTGTCCCACATACTTGAGTATCTGCAGTGAGCAGTTTGGATCCTCCAGTTTGTGTTTGAGCAGCTGGACTCCTGATGGTCCTGGGTGATTGTAGCTCAGATCCAGCTCTCTCAGGTGTGAGGGGTTTGAACTCAGAGCTGAAGACAAATAACCACAGCCTTCCTCTGTCACCATACAGCCTGACAACCTACACACACACACACAGACAGATCATCTACAGACACATATCAACATTATGACCGACTGACAGTACATCATCCTTCTTACACACCTCAGTATCTCCAGCTGACAGTTTGGACTCTTCAGTGCATCAGAAAGCAGCTTCACACCTGAATCCTGCAGGTCATTGTTACTCAGATCCAGCTCTCTCAGGACAGAGTTTGAGGATTGTAGAGCTGATGACACAACTTCACAGTCCTGAGCAGTGAGATTACAGCCAGCAAGACTGAAACGGAGTAAAACAAAAAAAAAATCATAATTCTACAGTTTGTATTTTGATAATATCAGCTAATATCAGCTCTAGTCAAAGACATTCTACAAATTATACTCAATATGCATTAGTCAGCACAACAAAACTAAAATTCCATTTAAAAATGATTCTTTATTGTAACATTTAAACACTCACAGAGCTTTTCTGCAGTTGATCACAGCTGGTATCAGTCTTCTTCTCCCCTCATCTGATGTGTTGTATTTCTTGAGGTCCAGCTCATCCAGCGGCTCCTCTGACATCTGAAGCATGTAGGAGATTGTTGAGCAGTGAGCAGGAGAGAGTTTCTTCTCTGAGTGTTTGTCGGATTTCACAAACTCCTGAATCTCTCTGAACAGAGTCTGATCTTTCACTTCCAGCAGACAGAGCAACAGATTGATGGATCTTTCAGTGGAGAGTCCATGTCCATCTTTGATCTTCTCTTTAATGTACTGTGTGGTTCTCCTGATGCTCTCTGAGCTGTTCTCTGTGTGTGTCAGTAGATCCTGTAAGAGTCTCTGATTGGACTCCAGTGAGACTCCCAGCAGGAACCGCAGGAACAGATCCAGCTGTCCATTCTCACTCTCAAGAGCTTTATCTACTGCATCTCTATGCAGATTATGTATCACATCACACAACTGCAATGAATCAGTATGTATTATTACATAATGGTAAAATGCATAGAAAGCAGCGAGAAACTCCTGAACGCTCAGATGAATGAAGCTGTAGACTTTCCTCTGATGAATCACAGATTCCTCCTTAAAGATCTCAGTGCAAATCCCAGAATACACTGAGGCGTCAGTGACGTCTATGCCGCTCTCAATCAGGTCCTCCTCATAGAACATCACATTGCCCTTCATCAGCTGTTTGAAAGCCACTTGAGCAAGTTTCACAATCACTTCTCTGTTGGACTGCAGGAGTTTCTCTGGATCTCTCTCTTCATATTTCTGGTTCCTCATGTTGATCTGAATCAGCAGGAAGTGGATGTACATTTCAGTCAGAGTTTGAGGGATTTCTGCACTCAGATCTTTTTCCAGGAGCTTCTGAAGCACAGTGGATGAGATCCAGCAGAAGACGGGGATGTGGCACATGATGTGGAGGCTTCTTGCTCTTCTGATGTGTGAGATGATTCTGCTGGCTTGATGCTGGTCACTGATTCTCTTCCTGAAATATTCCTCCTTCTGAGGCTCAGTGAATCCCTGAATTTCTGTCAGACGGTTGATGTATTTGGAGGGGATCTGATTGGCTGCTGCTGGTCTGGAGGTGATCCAGATGAGAGCAGAGGGAAGCAGCTCTCCTTTCATAAGGTTTGACATCAACACAGCCACTGATGAAGTCTCAGTCACATCACAAACTTTCTGAGCGTCTGAAAACATCAGTGTGATTCTGCTTTCATCCAGACCATCAAAGATGAACACAACTTTACACTCCTCATAAATCTGTGAGTCCAGATCTTGAAGTTCAGGATGAAAGTCCAGCAGAAGTCTGTGAAGACTGTACTGATGATCTCGGATCAGGTTCAGCTCTCGAAATGGAAGCACAAACATGAAATCTACATCCTGATTGGCTTTTCCCTCGGCCCAGTCCAGAATGAACTTCTGCACAGAGACGGTTTTTCCGATTCCAGCAATGCCTTTAGTAAGAACAGTCTTGATCTGGTCTTTCTCTTCACATCCTGCTTCAGCTGAGGCTTTAAAGATGTCATTGCAGTAGATTGGAGTGTCTTGATTATGTTGTGTTCTGTGTGTTTTCTCCATCTGTAAAACCTCATGTTCTTCATTCACTCCTTCACTCTCTCCCTCTATGATGTAGAGCTGTGTGTAGATCCTGTTCAGGAGGCTTTCATTCTCTTGAAGTGTAATTCCCTCAAATAATCTCTCACACTTGTTCTTCGTGCTGGTTTTGTGCTGGTTTTTGACTCTCTGCAGGTCTCCAGTCTCCAGTGTGTGTTTCTGTAGGATTGCTTCAGTTATTTCCTGTCTGATGTGGGTCTGAAAGTGGGATGTAGAAGATGAGCTGATTGCATCTGTGCCATGCATTTTGCCCCTGCAAAAAGACAATTCAGCTTAGATCAATGATACTTAGAGACCACCTGAAATGTACTCCACCCTGAGATATGAAAATGCAGTATGGGTAATGCAAGATGAGTATGTTCATTAATTGAGTCAACTATAATTACAATAAGCGAGGCAGTTCAGAATTTGAATATATATATATATATATACACTCTAAAAAATGCTGGGTTAAATACAACCCAGTGCTGGGTAAAATAGGGACAAACCCAGCAATTGTTATTGGTTTGTCCCTATTTTACCCAGCACTGGGTTGTATTTAACCCGGCATTTTTTAGAGTGTATTATATTGTTGTGTTTTCTGGTGGCTCAGTTGGTAGAGCTTGGCAGTAGCAGCGCAAAAGGGTTGTGGTTCAATTCCAGAACACACTCTTGTTAAAAAAAAATTTTATACCTTGAATGCACTTTGGATAAAAGCATTCTGCTAATTGCATAAATGTAAGTGCATATTTTAATGTGCATTTACTGTTTTTTTATTTTTTATTAATTAGATCATTATTCATCTGAGATGCACAATATAAAGTAGCAAGTAAATGTTTATACTAACGGAGAGCCAGAGGTCACTGCTGAATCACTGAATATAGGGGGTTTCTCCATAGACCTGTCACTCTTCACAGACACACCACTGAGTTCTGGAGACTCTGATCTCTGTCTCTTCCTCCTTGTGATGCTGATAAACGACAAACAAAACTTAAAGGAGTAGTTCACTTTCAGAATAAAAATTAAAAAAAAAAATTTGTAATCATTACTCCCGTCCACTTGTTTCAAACCTGTATGAATTTCTTTCTTCTGCTGATCACAAAAGAAGATTTTTTTTGAAGAATGTTGGTATCCAAACAGTTGATGAGCACCATTGACTTCCATAGGGAAAAAAAAATACTCTGGAAGTCAATGGTGCTCATCAACTGTTCAGATCAAGCATTTTCAAACATCTTCTTTGTGTGTTCCAAAGACGAACGAAGCTTTTACAGGTTTGGAATGACATGGGGGTGAGTAAATTATCAGGAGATTTTCATTCTGAAAGTGAACTACTCCTTTAATTTTACACAAACATACTATATAGTTTAATGCACTACAAAATTAAATTTACATTTATTAACTTGGCATGAAGTTTAGGAGTTACTTTGCAAGGCTATATGCATAAACATCCATTTGGGTCAAAAATGAAGCACACTTTAGGCTTTGGATAAAAGCATCTGACAAATGTGAAAGTGGCAAGTGACAAATGTAAAAGTGCCTCATGGATGTGTTATTCTTCACAGACACACCGCTGGGTTCTGGAGACTCTGACCTCTGTTTTTTCTTCCTGCTGATACTGACACTAGACAAATGCAATGCCATTTTAGACCAACCTGCAGTGAATCTGCTGTTTCTCAATCTCTCGTCTCAAGCACTGGCTGCTGTCTATAGCTGGTCTATAATACCTTTGATTGACATTTATTCATTTATCAGATGTTTTTATTCAAATTTAGAATTGAGGAATACAACAAAGTGATTTATTCTAAGCAAGCAGTAGCAAAGTGTTATAGAACAAAGTTCCAAGATTATTTTGAAGAAAACAAGCTAGACTAGAGATGAATGTAAGGCTGATGATACACAGGGCAACTCTTTTTGAACAATGTCCGCAGGGCAATATTGCCATCAATGGGCAACCAGGTGAGACACAGGGCCCACGACTGATCCAAAGTATCCAGATAGAAATGTGTTGCCCATTCTCAACAGGAAAGTGCCCAAAACATCATTTAGCAATATTGCACTGAATTGAATTGAATTAAAAGAAGTTGCCCCATGTATCATCAGGCTAAGAATTAGATCTATGTTGCTAAGACACTTGAATAAAAATGCCTGCCAAATGCTAAAATGGTTAATGTCTTACTTGGGCTCAGAGGTCATTTCTGCGTCACTGAAGGCAGAGGGCTGACTCTTCATGGGTTGTTCACAGCTCATAGAGGCAGCGTCCTCCTCTCTCTCCTCTTGTTGACTCATTTTAGAGGAAATGTCCTAATCTGCTGTCTCTTCATAGAGTCTCATTGTGGTGGCACGTCCTCTCATCTGTCAAAGAGTGTTGGAAACATAGTTTAAAAGCTAAAATAAGATAAAAATGAACTAATATCTATATAATAAATTTTGAAAATCAACTGTTGTTAGCCCTCTTTGGGCGTTTTCATTAAAACGGAACCTACATTCTTTAGCATCTATGCTGGTGTTTGGTCGGATCTTTCTCTTTTTTTTTTTTTTTTTTTAACTATTAATACTGTTACATAATTTGGATAGGCCTAAGATGTGTGTAAACATGCTTCAGCTTTGTCGAATTCACAAACAATGGGTACACACAGTTAAACAGCACGCATTTCATTATTTCGCGTTTAACAGAATCAACAAGAGACCAATAATAAGTTTATTAGCATCGCTTCTTATTGGTGTTTACATAGAGTAACGCTAAATCTGTAAATTAAAATTGGCCTTGTAGAGAAATATCTGAACGCAATGAGATAAATCACAGCGCTTTACTCCCATGAAATGCACGACAGTGACTGCTTGTCTTTATAAAATAGACATATGCATCATCAGTAAGGTGTAAGTTATGTATGTATTTCGTTCTCCTTCGCTGTCTTCTTACGCGCTTTTGGGGCTCTGAGAGGATTACGCGTTTTTGG
This sequence comes from Sinocyclocheilus anophthalmus, assembly GCA_018155175.1. Lineage (NCBI taxonomy): Eukaryota > Metazoa > Chordata > Actinopteri > Cypriniformes > Cyprinidae > Sinocyclocheilus > Sinocyclocheilus anophthalmus. Next base: position 6,154 of record JADLZN010002274.1, on the reverse strand, counting down.
GGGCTCTGAGAGGAAAATTATTAACGTGTTATTTAGCTCGATGCATTCAGATGCGTATCAGATTCCCTGCACATAGTAAGCCTAACGTTATGCAACTGTATAAAGGTCGTGCTGAATATTGTCCTTCAATATCACATAGCCTACAGTATGCCACATTAAAAAAATGTTTCTCGAAATGATTCCGGAGCTGAATCCCATATAAGAAAGAGTCGACCCAAAATAGCAGCTAATTTTTATAGCACTACATGATTGCACGAAGAATATGTTCTGCACTTACCACAAAAACACGCGGCCGTGTAAATAGTCCAGTGAGTGCGTCACTTTTTTCCTGCTCTCATTGTAGTTTCGGGGGGGTGCCAAAAGGCGTTTTTGCGCCCCTAAAGGATGCTGTGGGAAGGGGACGCCAGACAATGCAAAGTGAAAATGAGAAAATGACGTTGTCTGTGATTGCTCCTTCCCAAATGCTTCAATCTGCAAACGCCACCCCTCCAGAGTTCCCGCATCAGATGCTGCTCTCTTCAGAGGGAGTAGGGCATAGTGCTGATCTCTTCAGAGGGAGTAGAGTATAGTGCTGATCTCTTCAGAGGGAGTAGGGCATAGTGCTGATCTCTTCAGAGGGAGTAGAGTATAGTGCTGATCTCTTCAGAGGGAGTAGGGCATAGTGCTGATCTCTTCAGAGGGAGTAGAGTATAGTGCTGATCTCTTCAGAGGGAGTAGGGCATAGTGCTGATCTCTTCAGAGGGAGTAGAGTATAGTGCTGATCTCTTCAGAGGGAGTAGAGTATAGTGCTGATCTCTTCAGAGGGAGTAGAGTATAGTGCTGATCTCTTCAGAGGGAGTAGGGCATAGGGTGCTCACTGCTGTAGTCAGCTGGCTGGAGCTCCGCAGCTTCTCTCTCTAGTGGCGCAGAGCGTCTTTACAGCCTCAGAGAGTCTCAGAGCAGATGTGCTTTAGCTGCTTTAGGTGACTAAACACACACACAGCATGCATTCCTAAATGCAATTAAACTCAACACGACGTCCCCATAAAAAAAATACTATAGTGATTTATAGTAAATACTATAGTGTTTTGAACCATACTATAGTAAAGTGTATTATAGCTATATTACAGTATGTACAACACTTTGTTAATGAATGCTACAGCATACTGTAGTATTAACTATAGCGAACTGATAAACTGTATTAGTATACTTTAGTTTTTACTACAGTGTAATGTATTGTAGTATAATATACCTTATAGTTGTAGAAAACTTAGTACAGTTTTGGGTAAAGTAATTTGTTTATATTACTGTAATTGTTATATTACCACAGAAACTATATAATTACCACAACAAATTAATTCAAGTGCTTTACTGTAGCATGGTTCAAAAACACTATATTACATTGCTATAGTATTTTGTTCATGTGGGATAGACGTCAGTGAAATTCCAAGTCAACACTTTAATCTCACAGTGATGTCACCATGAGCTCCCACACATCTGAAAAGAAGGTATAAAAGCTGTCCCTGGGGTGGTACGTTTTCAAAAGGTACACTTTTGTACCTTTTAGGTACTAATATGTACACTTTAGGTACTAATATGTACCTTTAAGTTACCATTATGGACTCTTTTGGTACAAAGGTGTACCTTTTGAAAAGCTGTTTTGACAGCTGTTGTACCTTTTTTTCTGAGAGCGCAGGATACTCGTGAGGATGGTCACTATGTGATGTCACAGTGAGCTAAAAGTGTAAACACACAGCGCACTCACTGTGTGCTTTTCCAACTAATGTGAGGTCAAAGTGCCCTCACTGCACAGAGACTAGGTACCGCAGCATGCACTGCAGCAGGTTAAGCTTTTGATTGTCACCCTTGTGAGATTCACAACATGATCTTGATGTTTCCTTTGTGTCGAAGAAATCCCGCAGTCACATGGTTGTGACTTTTACTTTTAAAATTCTTCATAAGTGATGTATACTTTCGGATCCTGTATAATCACATCATATAATAATTAATTAACTTTATATTGAAGCACTAAACAAAACGCATACTGAATATGATGTGAAGAAACTATGTTTGATCATCGAACCAAACGATAATTCTGGTTGCAGTCTCTTTTGGAATCATTGCATAATAAATGTTCATACAATCACAGTTACAAGGCAGCCCCCCAAAAATGTTTTATAAAGTCCAGGGTCATGAGCCCAACTAAAGCAAACACTAATCACCACAATGGTGACTTCAAATGAAACATAAATATCAACATCTAAACCTATGTTAATTCTCAATAAGAGCTTCTGTAGATGGCTGACAGAAATAAAGTCAGTCTGGTTAATAATGAGTGAAGCTGGTGATGCTGTTTGTGGAGTTGTTTAATCATTCTCTGCTGAGATCTTGAAAGATTTAATGTGTTTTATTTCAGCTGATTTCATCTAAGGCTGTGTCTGGAAGTCAGTTGTATGTTTGTAGAAGGTTCTTATAACAAAAAGCTGTTAGCTGAGTGTGCACTCATGAGCTCAGCATGTGAGAGCACTGTGATATCACTGTGATAGTGTTGAGAAACAGAGTATAGAAAGCCTCCTCGGTGACTGATATTTGAACTGCCTCCTCTCAAATGTTTGGAAACATCTATAAAAGTTTCTGAACTCAGTCCTGCATCTGAAGTGTGTATTTAGTCCTAAACACACACACACCACACACACCACAACACACACACACACCCACACACACACACCACAACACACCCCACACACACACACACTCATCTGAACTATAATAGTATTTAAGTATAGTCTAGTTGATACTACGGTGACCGGGAGTTTACAGGTTTGGTTCATTTAGTTTTGTCATTGCCACAACATAATAAGATGTGGAATAGAGTACATCAAAATGCTTTCTTGTAGGCCTATATTTTATTCTTTGTGTTCTTGTATATTCTTTTAACATATATTGATAATTAAACCTTCATTTAAATTAATGCCGTCATTGCGTGTTATATAATATACCTTGTAAGAGGTCTTTGTCATTCTTCATTCAAAATAGAATGTATACATTTATTAATAATAGCTATTTCTGATAATCCCTGTTCGCTATGGTCATGCAAGTTTGTTTCCACATTCAAACTGAGCTAGTTTAAGCAGGTCTGTCTGGTTCCCCAGGTGTTTTCTTAAGTTGCAATGCCATAGGTTTTCAGAGAAAAATAAAAATTAAGAAGCCGACTGAAGTATTTTACTTGATTACTGCATATTTATAGGATTATTAAATTACATTTCGGAAGGAAGAGATGCAGTTTTTACTTATTCTTATAATTTTACTTCGACCTACAAAAAGGACACATTATTTTTATTTCTTTTTTTGGTTTTCTTTCCATCTTACTTTACAAGCCAGGTCTAGCACACTGTAGCTCTCCTCAGTCTTACAGGATTTTGTCGTTTTTTTTTTTTTGTTGCTGTTATGGGAAGTTTCATGTAAGTTATTTGCATATCATGTAAAAACAGAGTAGAACGATCTGTGAACAATCTCAAACTCTGATGCATGCAGCCACTTTTTTCTACTGCAGGTAAAACACACTTTGACATGTTCTAACAGGAGTTCAACCTGCCCCATAGATGGAATGAAAGATCATTTTCTGAAATAAGACCATTTGAACAAAGTGAACAACTTAACTACAAAATAAAAAGGACAGATTTGCTTTAAGGACAAATTTGTAATCCAAATTACTAAACCTCAACCTCCTCATTGGACAAAATTTATATAAGATTAAAAATGTACATACATATTAAAATATAAATTTAGGCCTCATGTTTACTCTAAAATCTACAATGGCCCACATGGTTTTCTCAACTGACAACCTTTCAACTTTTTAAAGACAATACTACAGATGATTAAACACATCCATTTCGACCATTTTTTTATGAATGAACTGTCATACCAGATCTCCTCCTCTTCGCACTACCATATTAAATAAATATTCAAGTGTAAAAAAAACGAACAAAAAAAACCGGATTGACAGAAACATGAGGAGGGCTTTTTATCTTACGTGAAAGCAAACCTCTGACAAAGGAACAAACCAGTGCAGACACACGGAAACTTTGTTCAAGCAGAATCGTAAGTAGAGTCACATTTGTTTTCTACAGCAATTTATACAATACTGGTTGCTAGCCAGCTTTACCAATAAACTTAATCTATATATATATAGATATATATAATAATGCGACAACAGTAGATTTTGACCCGCTGACATATGGATTTTAAACAGCAGTGCAGTCTCTGTTTTCTGTCGGTCCTCACCCTGCTGTTAAACAATTACTAAACAATGTTCCACTTTTAATTGTATCTGGACTTTAGAGAAAAATGTGATGTGGAATGGATGAGAACGCTAATGAAAGTGTCGGTTATCGTTCGTTTGGTTTTTGTTGGCGTCTATCCGCAACAGGGGGCTTTTTCTGGCACAACAAAATTTCTGCATAATTAATGTGCACATCACATAAAAATAAAGCTGAACAAACGGTGTCATTAGAAACCGACTTCAAAGATACAGAAAATCAGACAGACATTATGTGCTTTCAAGCATGCAATTAAATTCATTATAGAGCATGTTTTTCATTTTTTATGTTTATATAAAATAAATTATAAACAATACACAGTACTGTGCCAGGGCCCGACGCGGTTTTCTGGGCCTGTGTACTGAATTTGCTATGGGCCCCCTTCCAAAAACGTGGGGGGGGGGTATAAGTAAAAAAAAGAAGTTTTGTGTATTGTATTTTTATTGTATTCAGGGCTGGACTGGGGTTAAAATTTGTCCCTTGACAAATCGAGCCCATCCGGCCCACAAATTCCCCCTTGAATGTTTTGATGGGTCATAGGGCCTTCAATTGGAGCAAATAAAGTAATACATAAACAGGACAGAAACACATACTGATAGATATTACTGAAGTCACGACAAATGCAGCAAACTTAATAATACATTTTTGTCACATAGAAAAGCACTTTTTTAAAGCTAGTTTTAGTAAAAAAAAGTTTTAAAAGTTTAGGTCACTAGTTTTAAGTCAGTTATTTATATATTTTGCTGTAGTGTGTCAGAAGGAAATATCAGTTTACATTTCCAAACATTCATTTTGCCATTTAATTGTAATAATCCAGTGAGATTTTTTTTCTGACAACAGCCAGTGCTCCACACAGTGATCTGATCTCACCATCATCCAGTCCGTCTGTGATTACATGAAGAAACTGAGACAGACTCAATCCAGAAGAACTGTGGCAGCGTCTCCAAGATGTTTCAAGAAACCTTCCTGCAAAGCTACAGTACTGTGAAAAGTTTTAGGCACTTGTGTAAAAATGCTGTACAATGAGGATGCTGTCAAAAATAATGTCATAAATAGATTTTTTTTATCAATTAACTTCTATTAACTAAATTGAATCAACATTTGGTGTGAGCATCCTTTTGCGTTTAAAGCAGCTTTGCCCTCGGTGCACTTGCGCATAGTTTTTCAGTAGCTTTGCAGCTACTGACACACTACAACAAAAGATAGAAATAACTGACTTAAAACCATTTTTTAGCTGGTGAAAAAACTAGTGGCCTAAAAATTTTGCACGGTACTGTATATAAGGCCTTTATGAATAATACAATTGTTTTGAACCTGAACAAATACATGGGCCTATACCTTATATGCTTATTTCTAAACTTAAAATGGAAATTTCAGCGAAACACGACTGGTAAGCTGAGTTTAACCAAACCGGTAAACACGGTGAATAGGTTTTTTTTTTAAGTAAACTGCTTTAAGAGCACAATCTTAATTTGACTTTTTTTCTTCTAGTGACACAAAATGGACATCAAAAGAGTGATGACTGATGTACTTGAGGATCTTGTGGATAAAGAGCTCAAACAATTCGTCTGGCAGCTGTGCAATGGTGTGATGGCAGGCATTGAGCCGATTCCTCGAGCAACGCTTCAGACTTCTGATCTTGAGGATGTGGTGGACTGCATGGTAAAGCAGTAGCCCGATGACGCTGGGAAGATCGCAGTCCAAGCGCTGCGCAACATGAAACAAAATGAGCTTGCAAAGCGCCTTGAATTAAAACTTCAGGAAGGTATACATTTTTTTTACTGCTTTAAGGTTTTGTATTTGTGAAGTACTCTGAAGTATATACTGTATATAGCAGTCTTCTTTTGGAAAAATAA